>CM046447.1:74603618-74788618 GCA_025506515.1 Flaveria trinervia
AGATCTTGAGTCTTTTTAGTCCGCTTCTCATTAGCTTCCTGTGCACCCGACACAGATGACTCTCCTTCTCCTTTATCATCATCATCATGTGCATCATCATCGTCACCTCCCTCAGTATTGTCACATTGATCATGACCATCATCATCATCACTGTCATCATCATCTCCGTCATCATCATCCCCATCATCTCCATCTCCTTCTTGGATCATTAGTGGCTCATCTTTCGATCCCTTGAGTCTCAACATGAGCTTCTTGTTCTGGGCCTCTAAATCCTGTATCCTCTGTACAGAGGATGTCTGTATCTCTCTTAGCTCTGTAATCTCACGACTCTGAGCCTCAATCCTCTGGGCTTGGGAGGCATTGAGCTCCATCAGCTGATTAAGCTGAGTGGGTCTCTGGTCATCCGTAGCTAGCTGCTTCAGTACTAACCGTTTAAGTTAGCAAGCTGCTCCTCCAACCCAACTGATGGGTAAGAGGCTCCAAAAGCAGGTGGGACCTATGATGAGGTCCCGACTCTATGGGTGGTGGTCGTGGTAGTGAATGTAGTGAAAATGGGTGGAGGGATATGTATGGATGGTCAGGGATCGAATGTAGTAGCGCAGGTGGAGGTGTGGTAGTCATGATGGGTGGAGTGGTAGGAGTGGTGGTAGGTGGTGTGGTAGCAGTGGTGGTAGGTGGTGTGGTAGCAGTGGTGGTGGTAGTGGTGGAAGGTGTGGCTGAGGTAGAGGCTGTGGTGGTGGTGGTCATAAATGTCATCCTCCTTTTCTTTGACTTCATTCTATGAGGCTGAGCCATCCATTTCTTCCTCAAACCCCTCGAGGTGGATGCTCCCCCTTGGACGCTCACCTGGTCTGGGGTAAAAGTGGGATCAGTAGTGGTCTCCCCAGACGCAGCTTGTCGTCCTCCAACCACCTCCAATCTGTGCTCTGTAGCAACCACCCAGCTGCTCACTTTCCTCGTTAGAGGCTCTTCATCACTCTCTTCTTCCTCGTCAGGAGCACAAAAGTCTTGGTGAAAGCTGGTAGTGGTGGCATCTGTATGAGTAGGGGGTGAAGGTGTAACCATGGGTAGTGGGGCACCTAGTGGAAGCGGGCCCAGAATCTCCGCCGGTGTCACCGTCATCATTGGAGTCATCAGATGGAAGACCAATTTGCTCACATCTGAGTCAGTCTCCTCATGGCTCCACTTTTGCCTACCTGGCGCTATGTAATCAGCCTGGGCCAGATGCCCGAAGAGTCTCTTCACAGGGGGCTTGACTTGCTTCTCCCTGTAGGTCTTCATACGGCCTAGTGTTGTGTCATTCATAACCTCCAGTGACACCACATCTTGGCTCTCCTTAGGGAGAGAGGGAAGCTTCTCATCAATAATCATTTGGAGAAACCTTGGGTACATGCAAAAACCCTCTTTGCCTTTAGCCTCTAGATTCTCAATCAGGTATGAGAATATCATGCTCGATAAGCTGAAGGGGTGGTTCAGCACCAGTGCCACATAGGGATTTTGAATTTGGTCTGAAAGATCATCAAAGCCACCCCTCCTTGAAGCTAATCACTTTAGTATCACATGTGTTAGTACTTGTACCGGGGACACAGGTTGTTCTTGTTGAGCACACCCGCATTTATGTCCCCAGAGTACTTAATCCTGAGGAAACACCCTCTCAGTGTTAGAGGGTGTAGCCTGGTCAGGTGATCAGCATTATCACCTAGAGTGAGTACTCGTCGTATATCATCAGCAGTAACCTTGATAGCCTGACCAAAATAGTACTACGGATGCTGTAGGGCTCATATGAACGATCAAGCGATGCCCCCTCCCAGAAGGCCTACTGTATAGACTTGTAAGTAGTGCACGGTGTGGATATTTCCCTGTGAATATGTGATCTCTTTAAGAACTCAATGATTCTAGAAAAATCGGTTGTGTTCCTAGTGGTGGTGTCATGATGAGCACAAATATTGTGCTTTGGGATGATGGTCCACCTCTCAGCCATCAATCTGTAACACAAGAAGCAACTAGGTTAGATCATTACACAGCAGAAAGCATTTCAAATTAACCTGTTTTACAGTAGTCTGGTTCAATCGTGCGATTAAACCATATGACTGGGTTCAGTTGTGTGACCAAACATGCGATTGGATACAATCGGGTGACTATTTATGCGATTGAGTTCATTTGGGTGACTGAGCCTGCGATTGGTTTAGTCGGCCTAATGAGTTCATTCGTATCATTCATTTGGCCCAATGAGTCATTCGTCCAGCTCAGTGGGGAAATTGTAGTTCATCCGGGTGTCCAGTCGCCCGACCCACTGTTTGTTCGAATAAAATTTGAATTTTGACAATTTTAAAATTTGACATCGTGTTTTGGTTCATTAGACTCGCAATCACTTAACTCAGCACCAAATAACTTTGATTTCAACATTTTACATAGTTTAGTTATCTCGGTTCTTGTTAGGGCCGAATGTTGTCATTTTGGAATCAAATTTACTGAAAATTTTATGAGATTGCACTACATTGTACCTGAGTAAACACCAGAAGTCGTCACAATATGAAACTTGAGGTCAAACAAGATCAGAAGAAATTTTGGCAGAGTAATGGCTCAAAGTGCGATTTTAGGGCGATTGGGGGGGTGAGTCTATGCGATCGACTATGTCCCTATTATATGGAATCTGATTTCAGTCATGCAACTGGACCCATTCGCTCTGTTCATTCGGGCGATTGGACCTCATTTGTGCGATTGGTTCAAACGATCACATTCAGTCGGCCGACTGAGTTTTAGTCGGGCGACTGACTCACTCGCATAGCTCCATTCGGTCGACTGGATCAATCTAGTAAGCCATTCGGGTGAATGGTTCATACTCATGCTCCATTCAGCTGTCTAGGGCATACGTATGGTCCATTCATATGGTTGTTCCATACTCATGGTCCAGTTGTGCGAGTGGATCATACTCATGATTTAGACTTCATGACCATTTGACACTAAATTCCATTTAACTTATTGATTAAACATTATGAGCATTCGATCATCTCAGACAAGATCATTTTAATTTTGACAACCTTTGATCACCTCAGACGTGATCCTTTTAAAACAATTTTTCACCTCAGACGTGACTCATTTGATATTTGAAAGCATGTGTGGTCACCTCAGACGTGACCCTTTTGAGTGATTAAATCCCCTATTGAATTCCATGGCATAGTTTGATGTTTAACAAACTAAATTGATGAAATTTAAACAAAATTAAAGAACTAAAACTCAAATACAAAACTAAACATGTTTTTGTGGTTTTGTGTGAGGTTGAAATCCTAGGATAGACATCTAATAGATTCATTTCCTGAAAAGGTAGCTTCAATTCATTTAACCATAAATTGACCGATTCAATTTGGAATCATATAGGTTAGTCAATTCATTTGGGACATGTTATCAACACCTTTTGATGCCGGATTCTTTTTTTCATCTAGAGTGGTTAGCAAGTTTAGGAAATCATACTAGTACTATTAGATCCACACATTGATTTGGACATTCAAGAACTGTAGCCACGATGATGTTCAGTATACTTGTCGTCTTAAATCCATACACAGAGTTTTGACAAAGATTGGTGAATGTTTAAGGTTTGATTATTTCAACAAGCATTTGTGGATCCCATACTTATATGGTAATCAACATTTCTTTGGAGATTTTTGAGCGGTCTCAGGGTAGTATTCAAGAAGAAACTATTCTTAGAACTTTCAAAGAGAAGCCAAGCCTCAGGTTAGTGCCACCACACAACAGAGAGGAGGCAAACAACAATGAGTTCTAGAATATATAGGTTATGCTTATCATTAGGTCAGTGCCACCGCACAGCAGAGAGGCACATAACCTATCTTCTTGTTTGAGAAATTTTATTCTTTTTGCACAGATCTCACCAACAACATAGGTTATTAGTTTGATTGCTTTTGCATTTTTTTCCATGTGCTTCTGCTCATATTTTGGTCTTACGCTCACATTTGTGGCGTTTATTCTGCTCGTCACCTCTTATTGGAATTTTGTTGATTGTGTTAACCAGGGATAAGTTGATAACCCATAACTTGTTAAACAACTTAGTTTGTTCTTGAGATCACCAACAAGGTCTAATCATCTATTGTGTTGATTCTAATGACATATCATCTGTGGTCTAGCAACCTCTAGGCTACTTTCTTTGTGTTACCTTTGTAGTAGTTAGTTTTACTATCATTTTTCCTTTTATATTGCTTAGACTAAATAGACTTATACTTTGAATTTCGCATCTTATTCAATTTAAACTTTTAAAGTCCCAATTGGTTTGTTCCTGTGTACTATCATATTCCAAAGTTATTGAATTGGTATCACAGATACGATCTAATTTCTATCAGCTAGCCTCTTCTCCTCCTTTTTTTTTACTAACTAAACCTATTCTCCCCCTAAAATTCTAAAACCATAAACGATTTGCGTTTTTAGGATTTTAATAGACGAAGAAATAACACCAATTAATTTAAAACATAACATAAAATAATAAAGAAAGAAATAAAATAAAATTAAAAAGAAAAATGGACTATACTCATCGGATTAAACATGGTCATCTTCAGGAATTACATCACTTTTCTTTTTAACGCTATTGACCTCTAACAAATATTGAAAACGTGGTTTATCAAAACCCTTTGTATAGAGGCCAGCGCGCTGAAAATCCTTATTTATTTTAACGACATCGATTAAATTCTTTTCAAAACAATCACGTATGAAGTGATATTTTATGCTAATGTGTTTGGTCTTAGGATGTTGGACCAGATTTTTAGTTACTGCAATTGCGGCAGGTTATCAACAAAAATAGGAGTAATAGAGAAATTCAAACCGTAGTCCCGCATTTGCTGTTGAATCCATATGATTTGTGAAGAGCAACTTGCAGGAGCAACGTACTCGGCTTCGCAGGTTGACAAAGCAACCGAGGTGTGCTTCTTACTCTGCCAGGTCACTAATCTCCTCCCAAGGAATTGACATCCTGCTGATGTAGACTTGCAGTTCATCTTGCAACCACCATAATCCGAGTCACTATATGACATAAGCTCGAAGGCATCATCATGAGGATAGCACAACCCAAGTGTTGGTGTACCCTTTAGATAAAGGAATATCCTCATGACCCCTATCAGATGGTTAACTTTTGGCTTCGCCTGATATCTTTAACATAAACATGTCATGTACATGATATCAGGTCTTGAAGTAGTGACGTACATGAGAGATCCGATCATTCCTCGGTACGGAAGCACTCTCCATGTCAAACCGACTTAGAATATCTCCTACATACTTGGTCTGATGTAGAAAAATCCCCTTTGGTGCCTGATCCACCTATAACCTGAGAAAGAACTTCACTCTCCTATGGCACTCATTTTAAATTCTACCTTCATAACTGCTTCAAATTCTTTACATAAATCTTTATTCTTGGAACTGAAGATTATGTCATCAACATAAATTTGAACTAGCAGTAACTCACCATCCTTTTCTTTGATTAACAGTGTGCAGTCAATTACACCTCTGCGAAATTCGTGTTTCACAAGGTGAGTCGAGAGTTTCTCATACCAGGCCCTGGAGCTTGATGAAGCCCGTATAGAGCCTTGTCGAGTTTGTAATTTCTGTCCCGATGATATGAATCCTCAAATCCCTCGGGTTGACTGATTTAGACTCTCTCTCGGATTTCACCATGAAGGAATGCACTCTTCACGTCAAGTTGATAACCTTTAATCTTCGTATACGATGCATAGGCAAGGAAGATACGAATGATTTCCATTCTTGCCACGGGTGCAAACACTTCAATGTAATCTATTCCCCCAACTTGTTGAAATCCGTAAACTACAAGTCGAGCCTTGTTTCTGATGATGACGCCTTGGTCATCTTTCTTACATTTCAAGACCTATTTGGTGCCAATGACCTTAGCACCTTTTGGTCTATCCACCAATGTCCATAGACCTAAGTTCTTGAACTAAAGAAGTTCTTCTTGCATGGCATTCACCCATGCCTTATCATTTAGGGCTTCACTAACATAGTTTGGCAAAAATTGAGACACAAAACAATGATATGCTCCATCGTGAAGGTACCTCTTTTCCATCATTGAGGCATAACTAGCTGAGTAGAGCTGATTTCTAGTCTGAACTCCTGATCTGACATCCCTAATGACATTGTCCAAGGGATGATAGACATTTAGGCATGATCCAGGAGTGGTTGGAACAACTACCTCAGAATCAAGATTATGAACGTTAGGTTCTGGATTTGAGGTAGTAGGAGTTTGAGGTTCTGAAGGCTCTGAGGCATCAACATGAGATGCTTGTGGACTTGCGGAAGTAGGAACCTATTCCTCCTGGTTGTTCGGATCAATTTCCCCAGCTTCATCGACAAAGGAGGAGTCACTAACTTCAAGTGCTCCCCCTGAGTGGTTAGATGATTCACCTTATGAACCGGATGAAGTTGAATCTTGTGATGGTGTGTTCAAGAGATCATACATCATCTTCGTTGCTAACTCTTCGTCAGAAGTGGAGAGAGGTATGTTGAAGGACTTGAAGAATCCATCACAGTCGAAAAAGAAAGCGGGTCCTTTTCCAGCAGGTGGGGTGGTGTATCTCTCAACATCCACGTTACACCATACTTCTACTTGACCCGTTGAGTTGTTGTAAAATATCTTATTCGGTATGTTGTATCCTAGGAAGATACCTTCTTCAGCTTTCTTGCTGAATTTTCCCTCCTGAGTCTTCTTCAGTAGGGTGCACGGTGCGCCAAACGGTTCGAGACACTATAGATTAGGTTTATGTCGTTGAAGTAACTCGTAACATGTCTTGCCATGGCGCTTAACTACCAGAACTCGATTTAACGTGTAACACGCATTTGTAACTGCCTCATTCCAGAATTGGATAGGCAGTTCGAGTCTGCTAGCATTGTTTGGGCAATCTCTATCAAGCTGCGATTCTTTCTCTCAACAACGCCATTCATCTGAGGAGTCTAGGCAGAGTGAACTGGTGCACAATTCCCTTTTCCTTGCAGTATGCCTCCATCCATTGGTTCTTAAACTTGGTGCCGTTATCTGAGCGTACTTGTCTGACCTTCAACTTGTATAGGGACTCCAGTGTAGTTACTAATTCCTTGAACGACTCAAACATTTCTGATTTGGATTTCAAAAACATTACCAAGAGAATCTTGAGTAGTCATCAGTAACTACATAGCAGTACAAGTCCATGTGAAGAAGTTCAAGAGGAAGTTTGATGGAATGAACTTTCTTTTCCTTATGAGACTTCTTCGTCTGTTTTCCCTTCTTGCATGCAACACAGAAATTAGGAAGTTGGAAGTTTTTGATGTTAACACCTCTCACTAGTTCATTCTGGATCAAGTGGTTCATCTTCCATGGATTAATGTGTCCCACTCTCCTATGCCAGGAGATGGAATCCTTCTTAGTAGCCTTTGACAAGAAGCACTGAACTTGATGTTTCGTTATGGAGGCCTTTGATAGATCCAAGACATAAAGGTCATTATATCTTGAGGCAGACATTAAGAATTTGTCCTCCGGGATCACATAGTCCTTTTTCAGGACATAGCAATTCTTGTTGTCAAAGACTACTTTAAAACCTTTATCACAAATTTCAGATATAGAAAACAAGTTATTTTGAAGTTGTTGAGTGTAGTTTAGCTAGTCAAACTTCACTTTTTGATTACCCACTTCCCCTTGAGCTGTGATATATCCTCCCTTGTTTCCAGCAAATGAAACATGGCCTCCTTTTATTTGTTGGATGTTTGATAGGAGAGCCATGTTCCCGGTCATGTGCCTGGATGCTCCGCTATCTACAATTCAAGTGTTGGTTTCTACACTATAGCGAACACCCTGCACATTCAATTTGAAAACATTAGTTTAGGTTAGGGACCCAAGCCTTTACTGGCTTGGGTTTCCCAGAGGCATCACATATCATGAATTCAACCCATTGTCCATTACTTGGTGACGGAAGATAAGTTGTCTTCTTGTTCTCATTATCAGACATTGAGGTTGATTTTTCTTTCCATAAGCCAGCTTTGTGTAAAGCATGTTTGTGATAAACAGACGACTGACTAATGGGTTGAACTTTAGTTTCACTAGCCCTTCTAGTTGGAGTCACTGAGCTCCTCTTAGAATAACTAGGTTTTGGGTCCTGAAGTTCAACTTTCTTCCTTGGTGTCTGATAGTAAGGACAGTTAGACGTGATATGTCCATGCACTCCACAGTTGTAGCATGACCTGCTTTCGACTTTACGATTTAACTGTTTTTATGGAGACGTGTGTGACAGACGGGTGACATTACTCTGTTTGGGTTGTGTCTCGTATTGTTTTGATGTTTTATCTTGTTTAACAAATTTAATTGTTTTATCATTATTAACATCTTTTCCCTTTCTTTTATCTGGACTTAGACATGAAACACGTGAGTGGTTAACATTTATGATCTTTTTAGGTTCAGATTTGACTGTAGTTGAACCAAAATTTATATTAACCTTTTCAAACTCTTCTTCCAAATAAACACAAGGCACTTTACCTTTTGCCTTTGAAGTGGCCTCCTTTTGTTTAGTGATAGATTCATTTGGTTTACATGTGGAATCTGGATCACTTACAAAAGGAGTGGACACCACATGATCCTTCATAGGATTTTTATTGATTGGTTTACTTTTAGCATTCATCAAGGTCTCATGTGGTGGTGGAAACACTTTGTAACGCAAACTGTCCCTATTGTTACGTTCTCTTACTAAGTGCTGAACTATATGTGAGGAACTTGTCCAACTAAGCAGTTTTTGCTTTCATGAATTGACCTCTACTTCTAAAAATGCCTTTTGTTTCTTAGCTTCTTCTAGGGAGTTAAGATATAACTTAATGTCATTGGCTTGGTTAAAGGCTACAACTTTGGTTTCCCTAAGTTGTTTGTTCAACAGTTCTATCTTTTCTTTATAGCTGTGCTCATTTTGTTTTAGAATTTAGTTAGCTTCAGTGCACAGTTGTAGGTCATTTACTAAGTTGTCATTGTGATCTAATAACGTAGTAAATTTTAAATCTATGCTTTCCCTAATTTATTACATTCCGAAAAAGCATGATTATTGAAAAGTTGGTCAGTACTACTTACCTGAGGAGGTTCTGATGAATCAACCATCAAAGCAGAGTCTGGTGTTTCTGGTTCTGGTGATTCTGACTTTGTTGCAGGTTTCCCATGTTCAGGCAGGTAATAGACCACAGTTGCAGTCTCTTAAGTGTTTGACATCACAAGTTCCACTCCAATATCACCTTCATTAGCTGAATCGTCATCTAAGTCCTCAACACTAGCAATGTTGGATTCTCCCGAAGAGACAAACCGAAAGCTCCAGTCATGTCCTTCATCATCGTGAGCAGTCAAGGCTTTAGGATCCTTGCTTGACGAAGTATGACTGCTAGTGGGTTTATCCTAACGATTGAAGGATGAGAATGGATTCCCGTTTCGATTCTTCTTTGGCTTCACACACTCACGTTTGAAGTGCCCCTTCTCAGCACAGTTGAAGCAGGTCACTTTAGTCATGTCAAAACGAAAGGTAGTGTCCTTAGTTGCAACCAAGTTCTATCCAGTCTTCTTGATAAACTTCTTAGCTATCCAAATAACACTTGCTAAGGCCCACATTATATCCATCCTTTCCAGCTCTGTCTCGTCCACCTGCTCGTAGTCCTCATCTGCCAAATGGCAGTTTCCAATTTTCCCTGCAATTAGTCCATCATAGGAGTGGACTAGAGCTGCTAAGAGATCCATGTGCTCTCATGCTACTTCTACTGTCACGTTACCGAGATTCTCGGTCTTCAGTTTTGTAGCATTTGCTTCAGGTGCAATGTATTGGGTACCAGATGACCTTGACGATTCTGACCCTGAAGTGGATGCTTGAGAAGGACCAGTTGAACTTGACACAAATGCAGTCTGAAGTGGCGCTCCAGACAATTTGGCTTGAGGAGTCGCGTTGTACAGTGCTGGATTCTGATCATAAGCCGACTTTTGGGCCGTGTACGTCATCCTAAGCTCTTCCTCTTTCAGCTTCAGAATGAAATCATTGATATCTAACTTTGTTAGCATATCATTCTGTCTGAGATTGGAGACAAATGAAACCCATTTCTCCGGCAAACCATCATCAAAGTTCGACACCTTGTCTTCCATAGACGTTTTCACTCCATGAGTGTGCAGCTCACTCATCAAGTGGTAGAACCTATCAATTACATCATCCAAGCTTTCTTAACCCATATAAGAGAAGTTGTCAAACTCCTCCTTTAAAGCTTTAGCCTTTATGGCCTTTAATGATGCATTTCCTTCATATCTTTTCTCCAATGCATCCTATAGCTTCTTTTCTTATGTGTACTTAGAAAATTGATGGAAAATATCCTTAGGAATTGACTGGGTAAGCAAAGAATAGACTTTCTTCTCTGCATTGTACTTGACATTTTGTCAATCAGTCATGCCACCTAGTGTAAGTTTGACACCATCAGCACCTACTGGCATTCTGTACCCCGTCTCTATTGATTCCCACAGATTGGGATCTACTCCATTTAAGTAGATTTTGAATCTCTGCTTCCATTGTGGGTATTCATCTAACATGATTAGCTTAGGGGGATTGTTATGATTCCCCACTTCATTCTTCAGAAGTAGTAGATTTTGAATCCTTGAATCTCTCCCTACTGCGAACGCCGAGTATTGGTCCTCCATTACTATCAACTTTAAAACTTAGAACAAACTGTTTTAGTCGTGCGAATGAAAGTGTGCGATTCGACTATTTGTGTGATTGACAATGCGGATGGTTCAATTGTGCGACTGAACTAATGCGTTTGGCTCAGTCGGGCGAATGAACAAATGGGGTTGAACAAAGTGAATAGAATGCTCAGTCGTACAAATGGGAGTACGAATGAGTCCAATCGTGCGTATGAGGGATGCGTATGAATTCAGTCGTGCGATTGAGTCAATCATGCGACTGAAGTTGCTAGATTTCAAAAATTCGTAGGTTTAAGGTGCTTTGGACGCAAAAACACAAATTTCTTGCTAACCCTAATTTCCGGAAAATTCGTATGAGACGTCTAAAACCCGATTTGACACAAAAGATTGCGTGTTTTTAGTCGAAAAACACAATTTTTATATCAAAACGATTGAATCACACGTAAATCTAGAGCCAAAGCTCTGATACCACTTGTTAGGATCGTGTACAGGAAGAAATACTAACAGATTTAGGTGTATACCAACTAAAATAGTGCGGAATCCTTTTCCATTGGCGATCCAATCAGTGAGAACGCACGTAGAATCAATTCTAGATTGAATCTAAACGTTAAGAACGATTGGTAATTGATCTACTGCAATCTATGAACTTGGAACATGTTCTTAGAAGTCTCTGGACGACTAGGGTACGTGTAGGTATCGAAATATTCAAAGAGTTCTATTTATCCACGAACTAAGTGGTATTTATATTTTAGGGTTTCTCATTCTTGCGACTGAACCATTAGCATGGTTCAGTCATGCGATTGAAGAATGCGGTGTATCCATCCGCATGACTGAGTGTTCAGTCGTGCGACTGAGCCAATCTCATGTCACAATCTGATCCAGTCTCCTTGTTTAGTCATGCGACTGGTCCATTAGCATGAGGTGGTTCATGCGTATGGTCCATTAGCATGGGCCATTCGCATGAGAACTTCATAAGATGAAGTTTAAACATATTTCTTAATCGTTATTAACTAAGAACTATGCAAACAACCACAAACCTATATAATTAATTCAATATATGTTAACAAATAATAAACATTCATACACTGAAACATTAAACATTAAGATTATTCATCATATAATCTGTTTCATTCAATTCACATATTTCAATTACATTAAGGACATGTCAGGCATATTACATTAAGATCATAAACTAGGTACATATGCATCTACAAACACAATGACAAACTGATCGAGATAGGGTTTGCACACACGGTTCATGAGGTCCTTGAACGTAGCAGGTGCATTAGTCAACCCAAAAGGCATGACCAAGAACTCATAATGACGATAACGAGTACGAAACACAGTTTTGGGGATGTCTTCTTCTTGGACTCTAAGTTGATGATAACCGGATCTCAAGTCAATCTTTGAATAACATCTTGGTCCCTAAAGCTGATCAAACAAGTCGTCGATACGACGTAAAGGGTATCGGTTCTTGACTGTTACTTTGTTTAACTCCCTATAATCGATGCACATCCGGAATTTGCCATCCTTCTTCTTAACAAAAAGAACAGGGGCTCCCCAAGTTATGTTCTTGGTTGAATAAAGCCCTTATCTAAAAGCTCCTAAAGTTGTGATGACAACTTTTGTAGTTCGTTCGATGCTAATCGATAAGGTGCCCTAGCAATCGGGGCTATGCCAGGAGTCAACTCGATTTGAAATTCCATTTGGCGGTGAGGTGGTAATCTAGAAAGATCCTCTGGAAACACCTCTGGAAAGTCACGCACTATGGGAATGTCCTCCATTCTCCTTTCTCCCGCTTGCTTATCTGTAAGGAGTGCTAGAATAGCCAAACGACCATTTCGCAACAACTTTTGGGCTTTCTTGTATGAGATGATGCCTATCACAGCACCACTCCTATCACCTCTGATTGTAAGGATTTCATCACCAACAGGAATTCGTATGATCTTCTCATGACATATGACTTCCGCTTGCTTACTAGAGAGCCAATCTATGCCTATGATGGGTTTGTTGGACCTTAGTCTAACAGGATTAACCTTTAAACTATGAAAAACGCAGCGGAAGTAACCTTAAAGTTTATCATTAACAATCTGAAAAATGAAGGCTTATTTCATAACAACAACACCCCAAGAACATAAGGATCTTATATATGTGTTTGAACTAGTTATCACCAACATATAACAACCCAAAATAGACATACAAACTACCTTTAGCAAGCTGCTGAAAACGTGATGAAGGAACAAAATGAGCTTCTTGAATGACCAAAACACCAAGAATAGGTGTCCTCAAGCATTCATACCCACAAGCCTCCAAGAAAAAACCATCTTTGCTAGGATTTGAGCACCAAAATCGGGTCAAAGAAGCTGCCGAAGTCTTGTTCCAGCCGTGAACAAGAAACAAGGGTGCTGGACCCTTTTCAGCTTTGAACTCTTTCTTCCATAAGAAGAGTTAATGTTCTTGTGACCCTTTTGCATGTTAGAGAGAAAGAGAAATCTGAAATGGAGAGTGTGTGTATGTGTTCTAAGAGAGCCAATCTCAAGAGAACCAAAAGGAAAAAAAACAAACCAAAAGGGGGAGAGGCTGCCCAAAGGGGCGGCCAACCCTTTTCACCTTTTTATTTTTCCCCCCAAAACCCCTTATAATCCTTATTAAAATGTTTGATTAAAATAGACATATAATTAACCTTTTAATTATATAACATACACACACACATCCGTTATTTGATGTTATTTAACTAAATTAAACAACATAACAAATAATATCCATGAACAAAATATCCATATAAGTTGTTCAATCTCATATGCAACTTATTTAGAAAACCCATTTTCTAATTTGTGTATTTATTTAATTGTATGATCATATCATTAATTAAATAAAATTTGGTGTTTGCTAAGCTTGTTATTGGGTATGACCCGACTTGGATCATACGTACTAACCACATCGATGTTCTTTGTGTCTTGGGCATAAAGAATCCAACAATCTCCCACTTGTACAAGATTCATAGAAGATTGATGCAAGAAGTAAATACCGCCTAACAACGGTTTACTACCCTTAATACGCATGACTTAGAGCCATTCAATAACATCATCCCCTTCAAGTATCCAACTTGAAATGATTTAGGTGAATCAATCATCTATCCTTTTGTTACAGATGTCATGTTAAATCCAAGGCCATAGAATGATCATTCCTTGTTGATTTAACTTAATCAGGCCTTAGACATCTTGCTCTCAACGAATAAGAGGAACAAATCCCATCTTGACTACATACGTTTCTCACAATCACCTTGTGTACTGTCCATTATTTAAGAATAGTGAAGAACTAACTCAAGGTGTCACATTTGGTGAACATCAAAACCCAATATGTATCTCAGGTCGGAGGACACCAAATGATATTCACCTTTACTCAAAATTACTTATGATCAATCAAAGAGATCCTATGTAGTAAAATTTGAGACGCGGGTCAGTCCAATATTTGCATCCCACAAATATCTATGAACCTTGGTAGCAACTAATTGCTCTATATTCATACCTTATCAATATCTACCAATCCATGTTCATAATAGTCTTACATTCATATTTGTTCCCACAAATATGACCAACTACGGACATTTAGAATAATACATATTCATGGATGTAAACATGCTAAAAGGAAACATAACTCAAATAAATAAAAGAGTTAAAATATTACAATTGTTCCATATTTTATATGCTAAACAGATCAATTCTAATCACCAGAAAATCAAAGTCCTAAGGCACAAGTATGACCCTCATACTTTGCCCTCAACAAGGAGCTTCGTGAGTGGATCAGCAATGTTTTGATCTTTATGAACTTTATGAATACATATCTTTACCCTTTTTCAACTCCATCCCTTATGATGTTGAATCTCCGCTTAAGGTGCTTAGTCTTTTGATGAGTACGGGGTTCCTTGATTTGAGCAATCCCACCCACGTAATTACCAAAGATTTCTATGGGGTCTTGACTGGTAGAGACCACCCCTAGATAAGCAATGGAAAAATTTATCCATGCAGCTTCCTAAGCTGCAATGAAGCGGCTATGTATTTGGATTTTTTGTAGTGAACAATGCTACCGTGTCTTGCTTTGAACCTTTCAAGGACACTTCTCCTCCATTCATAATGGAAGTATACCCCGATTATGATCAAAAATCATCTCGATCAGTTTTGGAAGCCTGCATCCGTGTAACCCTTTACAACGACTTCCTCTTCAACAGATCCGTATATTAGAAACATATCCTTAGTCCTACTAAGGTATTTCAATATACTGTTAATAGCCATCCAATGTTTATTTCTATTGGTATCTAGTTTGTCATACTTAATAAGCATGACTCGTCCGACCTAGTGCATATCATCACACAAATGATGGATCCTATATCAGATGCGTATGGGATATCCTTCATTCGATCTTGCTCATCCTATGAGCTTGGACATTGAGACGTAGTCAACATTGTCCCTCTTTGAATAGGTACCATACCTTTCTAAGAGTTTTCCATCTTGAACCTTTTCAAGATTTTATCAATATATGCACTTTGGTTTAACCCTATCAACCACCTCGATCTATCCTTACAGATCCTTATTCCAAATATGGGCGGCTTAAACGAGATCTTATATGAAAAACATCTTCCAAGCTAGGTTATAACACCTTCCAAGGTTGGAATATTGTTTCCAAATAGTAGTGTGTCATCAACATACAACATTAAGAATACAATTATGCTCCCACTAACATTCATATATATACAACCTTTTCGATGCTTGTTTCAATCCATAGATTTATCACTTTAACTTGTATACTTTATTAGGATGTCGCGGATCGAAAAAACCATCAAGCTTAACTATATGGACAGTCTCTTCGAGATGTCCATTAAGAAAAACGGTTTTGACATCCATTTGCCAAAACTCATATTCAGAATATGCAGTTATGGCACATAATATCCTAATCGACTTTAGCATTGCCACGGGCGCAAGAGTTTCATCATAATCAACCAATTGAGTTTGATGGAAACCTTATGCTATAAGTCTTTGACTTATAAGTATTCAAGTTTCCATGCATATCTGTTTTTGTCTTGAAAACCCACTTGTATGCAACTGGTTTGGAGTTAAGTGGAGGGTCAACCAATTCCCAAACTAGGTTGTTATACATGGATTGCATCCTTCCATTCATGGCTTCTAGCCATTTGTCCCAATCCAAATTGGACATAGCATCTTGGTATATGGTTAGCCTACAGGGGTCAACCATATAGCATCCGTTCTTGGAATATTAATATCTTTTAGATGGAGTACTAACTTTACCAGATTTGTGAACGTTTTGTGTGTATGATCAACCTCTTGATTATCATCAACAACCTCTTGTTGATAGCTAGTGACAACCATAAGTGTATCGGCTTGTGGATCTTGATCCTTATCAAGTTCCACAGTTCTATATATATCATTCCTACGATAAGGAACTCGGTTTCCAAGAACTTAGCCTTTCGAGCAATAAATACTTTTGCTCTGTTGAGTCAAAGAAACAATATCCTATACAGTCTCTAGGACATTCAACTAATCTACACTTTCTTGGTCCGGTTCATATTCATAATATGAGCCTTAAAGAGCAATGCGAAAACCCAAAATGATAAAGATGGTAAGCTCATAGCCATAATAAATTGAACCATATCCAAATAGGGTTCAGTTTCTCCTTTATCAGAATGAAGAACATAGATAGTTATACAGAGTTGATTTTCTACTTCATTATTGAAGATTTTGAACATTTCAAAAGCTTTATATTTATGTGTCATCAAGTGCACACAATAATAGCAACTGTAATTGTCGGTAAAAGTAATGAAGTATCTTTCACCAATCTTTGTCATTGTCTTAAAAGGACCACATATATCCAAATGTATCAATCCTAATAAGTATTTTTGGTTCACACTTATCAAATGAAACATTTTCATTTGTTTCCAAAAGACCATTCTTTTGAAGTGTTTGAATCCAATTCTTGATTATGTGACTAAGATGACAATGTCAAAGATAATAATAACTTAAACCCATTTTAAGTTTCTGGGTGCTTAATGTGTATAATTAGTTATTATAGGACGAATTATCATGAAGCAATTCATGGATATCATTAAAAGGCATATCCTTAAAATGAAATGCATCATCCATAAAACTTAATACCATTATTTACAAACTTTAAATCATGATCATATTGTTTTAATAGGAAACATTAATTATGTACCTAGTCAAACTAGGTGCATACAAAATGTTTTGAGAACAACTTCCAAACCATTTGAAAGTCTTAAAATAAAGTTTCCCTGCTTTAAGCGCACATTTCTTTTGAACCCCTTTGCAACAATTGCAAGTATGAGTCTGACATCCGGTATCCAATACCTATGTGTTTGAAGAAATGACATTTAATACAATGTGTGAATCATGGAGATTGTATTTGAGGTTTGCCCAACATCCCTCTTGTCTTTCAACTCCTTGAGATAGGAATTATCCTATCTCTCCATACTCAAAACATGGATCATTCTCTGTTACCTTAGGCTTCATAAGCTTAGGTTTTTCGAGGTTTCGCTTTAACCTTTGCTTTTATGTATTCCTTTCCTTTGGCAACAATTTCCTTAGGATCGGGATTGGCCATTTCTTATAGCCTCCCTTATTGATCAAGAGAATAGGTAGAACCTCTGTACCCATCCCTGCCTCGTTGCTTCGAGCATTGCGTGAAGTTCACCAATGCTCTTGTCCTACCCATTCATATTATAGTTTATTATGAATGTCTCAAACCTTTAGTTTGGCAATCAAGGATCAAATCCTTGGCCAACTACTTTGAGACAGGACATTTAAGCATCTTGAGGCTATCAATGTGGCCTTTCATCTTAAGAATATATAAGATGATATCGATTGGGTTTCTGCCATGTGACATGCATAAAGTGCTCGAACCGTTTCGAAGCAATCTACTAAACTTTGTTGAATGAACATTTCCTTCAAATAGATTATCATGTCATATGCCCATGATGCTCCAAACCCTTTTGGAGTTCGGGAATCATATTCCCAACATGAGGTAGGATACTTGCATAGAATCCTTAGTGTGCCTAAGCCAATCGTCAAAAGGCCTTAACATCAACAGCGTTGGTTGGTGAGGTATGGGATCGTCAAGGACATAGGCCTTTACTCATTCTTGAGAACGATTCTCAAGTTTCGAAATTGAGTCCATAAGGTAATTATGGTTAGGACGATCCCTCTCGAGAATAGATCTCAGTGATAGGGAAGGGACGATCGGGGTGGAAGCGTAATAGTTAGGGGTCATCACTACAATAATTGACAAAGTTCATTTTAGTATTTCTGATAAATTTATTTTAATCGTTAATACCCTTAAATGTATCATAGACAATTAACAATTAAAATCTAGAATCCAACGTTACATTTAAATAATGGTTAGGTGACTTTTATCCCATTATTTAAATTAACAAGGTAGTCAACAGTTGACAATTGCAACCTATTGCAACTTCTAGTCTTATGGGATCGGTTAAACATCATATGTTTAGTCGGCATGTTTAATCCCATCAACACCATTGTACGCCATGCTTCGGTGACCCTAATCACATGGTTTCCAATTCAAGTCGTCCTACTTACACACACGTGTGAGTTTTCACATACAAGCGGTTAGGTGACCTTTATCCCACAAGTACGTTAGACTCACCTCAAAGCACAAGTTCCCTAAAAGTGCTTAGGTGACCTTTATCCCACAAATAGTTCTCAAGTGATTCGAGTTTCGTGTAAAAGGATGGTGTTAAACTTGTTTCCAAAGGGATTTTAGTTTTCATTAATTCTAGTTTTGAAAACTTTATGTACCTTGTATTTGCATGCTGTCAAAAACATGGTACCATATGGTTCTTCGTTTTATAAAAAAAAAAATTTATTAAAATTATTAATCCTTTTAATAACCTTTTATTAACCACTTAATGATTAAGAACCATAAATTTTCAGCTTGTTAAGTTGGCAAATGAATTTTTTTATGCACATCCAAATATCAAACAAGAATCATACAACAAACAACCAAACAAGCATAATCATACAAACATATGTGCATAACCATAGCCACTAAGTTGACTACACTTGTTTGCCATCACAAGTGTTGTCATAAGGTCTTTCCTAAGGGTTAACAATGACACATCATATGTGTCCATGAACTCCCAATTGATTCCACATCCAAATGCTTCAAGTGTCCATGTCCTTTGTGTCCTTCCTTTTGGGTCTTCATCTTGTGCATCTTCTTTTACAAAATCATATCCTAATAAAATTTTCTAATAAAAGAAATGCACCTATTCTATTTATTAAATAACCAATTGAATAAATAAATTACTACCCAAATACAAACACAAAAGAAATTATTACAACCCTTTGAATGAATACAACCAACATGACAAAATCACAATCAACCAAATCCAAAACACACATGGTCAAGGCTATGTTATGCACTAAAATGTGTATCCATATACATCATTTCAAGAACAAAATGAACCCCTTTTATAACCTTAAAGTTCTGGCCAACATGAACCAAAACATTTAGGTTATGTCCAAACAACACAATCAACCATTTGATGTCATCCTTTCAAGATTTAATCATAAGCATGCAAGATATAACCTTGAAAGGTTGGGGTATCATCATATCATCACAAAACAGCCCCTATTAGGTTGTTGAAGCCTCATAAAACCAATTTTACAAGAACACATGAAACTAGTCATCCACATATCCGGCTCTAGATGCCAATGTTGGGTTTGTTGGACCTTAGTCTAACAGGATCAACCTTTAAACTATGAAAAACGCAGCGGAAGTAACCTTAAAGTTTATCATTAACAATCTGAAAAATGAAGGCTTATTTCATAACAACAACAAACCCAAGAACATAAGGATCTTATATATGTGTTTGAAGTAGTTATCACCAACATATAACAACCCAAAATAGACATACAAACTACCTTTAGCAAGCTGCTGAAAACGTGATGAAGGAACAAAATGAGCTTCTTGAATGACCAAAACACCAAGAATAGGTGTCCTCAAGCATTCATACCCACAAGCCTCCAAGAAAAAACCATCTTTGCTAGGATTTGAGCACCAAAATCGGGTCAAAGAAGCTGCCGAAGTCTTGTTCCAGCCGTGAACAAGAAACAAGGGTGCTGGACCCTTTTCAGCTTTGAACTCTTTCTTCCATAAGAAGAGTTAATGTTCTTGTGACCCTTTTGCATGTTAGAGAGAAAGAGAAATCTGAAATGGAGAGTGTGTGTATGTGTTCTAAGAGAGCCAATCTCAAGAGAACCAAAAGGAAAAAAACAAACCAAAAGGGGAGAGGCTGCCCAAAGGGGCGGCCAACCCTTTTCACCTTTTTATTTTTCCCCCCCAAAACCCATTAGTTCCATCGTTGTTGCCACCATTGCCAGTACAATTGCCATCATTGTTGTTGTTACCGTGGTTGTTTTTGTGGCCATTGCCGTTATTGCCATTACCATTTTCCCTCAGTTGTGGGCAGTTTCGCCTGTAATGCCCTTCCTTCCCACATTCAAAACAACCTTTAGGAGTCTCGTGAGGTTGTTATGGCTTCTTTAACAGTTCACCACGACAGTTCTTAGCATCGTGTCCAATCTTACCACAGCGTTTACACTTGAAATGATCACACCTTCCCACATGATGGTAAGTACACCGAGTGCATTTCGGATGTTTACAACCATAACCACTGGGTCCTTGACTATTTGAAGCCGTCTGATTGAAGTTGTGGTTATTATCAAACCTCCGTTGTTGTTGCTGAACTGGCTGTTGTTCTTGTTAAGATTGGGGTTGACCACTGGATGATGATGATTTGTTGTTGTTGGAAGTATCCCACTTCCTTTTATTGTCGGACATGCTCGCCACCGCGCCCCTCTTAGATAAACGTCCTTGCTCCACTCCTTGATAAGTTAGATTATAAACTAACTGGATGGCTTGCTGAATCGTGGCCGGGTTGGAAGCAGTCATCATGCTTTGAGTTTCGGGTACTAATTCCATATGTAATGCTCAACCCTCTTGTGCACTTCGTTCACCATCCCCGTGCATAGGGTGGCTATTTCATGGGTTCGGGAGGACAGTACTCCTCAGTCATCATCTCCTTGAATTCAGTCCAGGGAAGCCCATTTTCCATCACTTTCCTAGCATGTGAACTTGCGCGTTCCACGAGGATAGAGCGGCACTTTCCAAAGTCCCGGTGGCATATTTCACTTGATCAATAGGTGGGTAGTTGCATTTGGAGGAAACAGACTCTGTCTTCTCAAACCATCATACCAGTCCTACAACCCCTTCAGTACCGATGTAGGTGTGTGGTTTACAGTCCATAAAGGACTTATAGGTACACACCGGTGGTCCTGTTTTAACACAACAAACATTAATCAGATATCCTATATGGTTATTCAGGATGTTTGATTTAGCTTTCTATTATCGTTAACCTGCTGGCTGTCCCGTCTCGGTAGCAGCAATCGCTGCCTGAACATGCTCGTTTATGAGGGCAGCTAATTTAGCAGGGGTCAAGTTTATAGCACCACCCCGATGGTCTCCAGCGCCACGTCCATGTCCGCTCCCACACCCACGTCCACGTCCACATCCACGGGCGTCCATTTTTCACTTTGTATTAATAAATACAATAATGAGTAACATCAAGCACTTTTATCCCATTGAAGTATAGTAAATAGTAAAGAATAAAGAATCATCACAACCACAACATTCATAACAAAAATGCTAATCAAGTTCATACATAACTAGGCATGATTAACAACACCAAACTAATATAATTCATCAATTCATATCCCAAAAAGTTACTATCTTTAGTAATGTATGGATTCTAACATGTGTTCTTGAACTCCTATAGTTCACAACAACAATCTAGTATCTAAACATCATCATAAAAATATTCTTAACATCCAGTCATCCCTAATTCAACATTCTTGACAAAATAAAGTTACTATTATTAGTAACCTATGAACACAACCTTCAATTCATTTATTTCTTGCAAGATCAATGTAATCTAGCACTCACCCAATCAAAATAACACCATATAATCATCTAACAATCATCAATTTCAAATAATCAACATCAATTTTCGAATTAGGGTTCATCTTGAATCAAAGTTCATGAACAATTCATCAAAAACATATCATTCTTGCATAATCGAGGTTAAACAACATGTATACTATCTAACTAACATACTAGCATCATCAAAGAACAACAACTTCAACATTTTTTGAACCCAAATCCGAATTAGGGTTCGGCCATATCAAGAAAACCCATAAAACATGTAAAATTCTAACCTGTTCACGTGTATTATCTTGCAATTGATTATTCTAACATGTTCTATAGCTTGAGATCGACCAAAACATTAGCAAAATGATTGTTGAAGGCTGAAATTTGAAGGTGAGGGGGCTTGGAATGGATGTTGCAGCCGAAATGGGGTTTGGGGGATTAGGGTTGTTAATTTTGTTAAGTCTTAGTTTTTGGTAATTACACTTAACCCCCTGTATTTATATTTTATAAAAAACTATTCTTTTAAACACTTTTTAAAAGGTTTTGAATTAATAATACCAACATTAATAATCAACAACAATAATATTTACATTATTTCCACTAGTCACAAGATAGGCAATTTAAATATACGCGTTTTCATGTTACGCGATAAAATTCACCGTTAACATTTAAATCGTGTAAACACATAAGCATAACACAATAATAATATAATCCATTAGATTACCATTAATGTAACATTATTAATTATTATTAAGTCACCAATGTTAAACGACAACTAGTGTGTGCTCATGACACGTGTATGCAAGAAGTAACGGAACTAACGGAGTTTGGTAACGTTAAATTACTAGATGTCACACCCGAAGAGATCACGGATACACCAAGCCATATCTACACCATACACTCCCTACAGTTTTATACATTAGGCCTTCTGGGAGAGTGCATCGGTTGACGGATTTAGTGAGCCCTACTGCATTAGGAGTGCCATCTTTGGGCAAGATATAGAGGTGACAGCTGCAGATCTTAGATGCATACTGGAACTGGGTGATGATTCTGCTCACCCAACCAGGCTACACCCTCTGATTGTGAGAGGATGTTTGCTCAGGATGAAGTACTCTGGGGACATCAATACAGGTGTGCTAAACAAAAACAACCTATGTCCCCAACTCAAGTACTTGGCACGTGTCATACTGAAGTGCATAGATTCGAGATCGGGTGGATTTGATGACTTATGAGACCAAATCAAGAATGCCTACGTGGCACTAGTGCTGAATCACCCCTTCAGCTTCTCCAATATGATTTTCTCCTACCTGATTAAGAACTTAGAGGCAAAAGGCAAAGATAGCTTCTGCATGTACCCGAGGTTTCTTTAGATTATTATCGACGAGAAGTTGCCTTCTTTGCCTGAGGAGAACCATGATGTGGTATCACTTGAGGTGATGGACAACACCACATTGGGCTGAATGAAGGTCTACAGAGGAAAGCTAGTCAAACCCCCTATGAGGAGACTCTTCGGGCACCTGGCCCATGAGGATTACGTGGCACCGGCAAGGCGTAAGTGGTGCCACGAGGAGAGTGACTCAGATGTTGAGCCGATTGCTCTTCCATCTGATGACTCCAATGATGATGACCGTGGCACTAGTGGAGACTCTGGCCCCACTGCTTCTAGAGCTACCACTACACATGTTACGCCTCCACCACCCACTCATGGAGATGCCTCCACCGCCAGTTTCCATTAGGATTTTTGCCCTCCTAATGAAGAGGAGGAGATTGATGAGGAGCCACTGACCAGGACGTTAGGTAGCAGGGTGGTTGCCACCAAACGAGGTGTTCGTGAGGTTGGAGGAAACCCTAGCGGGTCTGGGGAGACTGCTGAAGATCCCAGTTACACACCTGATCCGCCCAGTAGCATCCGAGGGGGTGCATCCTCCTCAAAGGGCATGAGGAGAAAAAAGATGTCTCAACCACATAGGAGGAAGCCTATGAGGAGGAGGATTACACTCATCTCTACGACAGCCACCACCTTAACCACTACTACTGCCACCATTCCACCACCACTACCACAGCCACTCCACCAGTTATCCATATCACATCCACCACCACTACAACTTACCCATCACCACCCACACATATACCACCTCCCATATTCACCACTACCACCACCACCACTAGCCATCAGCCCGAACCATCATCCCACCACACTACATTTACTTCAGGATCATCTCCACCTCCCTGTGGGGTAGAGGAACAGCAGTTGGCACTAAATCATATGGTGCTGAAGCTGTTGGCTGCCGATGATGAGAAGACTACATAGCTACGACAGCTGTTGGAGCTAACTGCAGCATAATTACAGCAGATCTCTCAGCAGGAAGAGGAGATTGCCTAACTTAAAGAGCATAAAGCTGAATCAGCAAAGAAGAATGAAGAGTTAGAGACAGCTAACCGATCTATCATGCTAAAGCTTAAGGGATCAAAAGAAGAGCCTCTGAAGATTGGTGAAGGGGATGACAATGGTGATGATGATGACGATGATGATGTGATAGTGATGATGATGATGATGGTGATGATGAAGGTGATGATACATTGGGAGGTGATGATGAGGCTGGAGGAGACGATGAAGAAGGAGGAGATCCATCTGCGCTGGAGGAGACGATGAAGAAGGAGGAGATCCATCTGCTTCGGGTGCCACATGAGCAAGTGAGAGGCGGACCAAGAAAACTCAAGGTCAGGGTGCCTCTACATCAGCCCCGACAGCAGAGGAACATATGATTCAAGACCAAATTAATGCATAGATGTTTATGTAATTTAAATCATATGTAATTGAATATTGTATCAAACTTATGTTCATAACGTTTATATTCTGTTAATGTGTTTCTGTTTTGATTATTGACTAATGGTTGATATGTTACATGTTTTAAATCAAACAAATCCAAAGTATCAAGAGATGAATACGATGTTGCTCCCCTTGAGCAGATCAAGACTCAACTCATAATGATTCTTGATCTTCAACGGATAGTCAGGAGGTTTGTGAATTACACTCCTGAAGAAAGAGAAACAATTCATGACCTAACTGATGAGCAACTGGCTGATATTTTCTGATTGAATCTTGATGAGATCGTGAAGGATGCTCCTAAAGTTAACGTGGAAAGTGACGATGAGCTTAATGATGTGGAGGAGATAGAGATAGAAGATGTCACGAACCAACATTATCCAGAGTATGCTGACAACGAGGGAAATGTCATTCCTAATTTGGGTGACACTCTTGTCACTGATACGTTTGAAACTCTGGATAAAATGGAGTAGGAGTCGGAGAAAAATAAAGAGCAGGACCAAGCCTCAAACGCTGACGTAAACATCAGAAAGGTTGAATGGGCAACATGTTTTGAAGAAATCAGAGCCCAATGTAGTGCTCTAAACCCAAATGTCTATACCAATCTCTATAAAGTGAAGAAGCATCACAAGGTGTCAGGCAAGATTATCACGTGGGCCTATTTTAAAGATCTTAACGTTTATGCAATAAAGAGAGAGAAGGGGATCGAGTACTTCAGATTCCCACACGATCTGAAGACTCTTCCGGGTTTTGAGTTTAACCAGCTAGCAAAATTGAAGTTGCTATATGCTGACCCTCGAAGGATGTCAGGCTGGTTTGAAGCAGCGTTGAAAAGAGAGTACCACACCAGGTGGGTCATCTTCAAACCTCAACAACCAACGAGGTATATCAGAAGATCTGAAGTTGATGCTATTACCGGAAAGCCTAAGATTATGCTGAAGTGGAGTCCTCCGCGCACAATGTCAAGAATCCCTCTAAGGGAGATGCCTCAGGACTTCACTCCACACTTCAAGTGGTGGTACTATGACTGGAGGATAGGTCAGGCGGTCATAGTTCTGAACAAAAATAGAAATATGGAAACTATCAGGGTGTTTGACCCAATGTGGCTCACTAACTTGTCGGCTGATGGTGTTTACACCTTATACAAGTGGCAATTGTTCTATGACACGCAAGACATTATACAAGCCCTCCAATTCCAAAATGTTATACGGCTCTGTTTTGCATTTGAGATACATTCTGAAGCTACAAGAGAGGAGAAGTACAAGAAATTTGAAGATTTGATGAAGAATGTTAGACAATAGAGTAAACTAGGTCCAAGGGGTAGTTTGTGGATACATATGTACCTAGTTTATGAGCTTAATGTAAAATGTCTTTCATGTCTTACATATATGTAACAAAATGGGTTAAGTGAAATACAATATGTGGTTGTGCTTATAATGTTGAATATTTCATTGATTATTGTGTGTTAACGCTTATTGAACTAACTATATAGGTTTATTGTTGTTTGCATAGTTCATAGTCAAGAATGGTTGAGAAATATGTTTAAACTTGATGATGTGAAGTTCTCATACGAATGTCCCATGCTAATGGCTCAGTCGCACGAACGAAAAATCATTACCTATAAATACCACTTAATTCTTGGAAAAATAGAACAATTCGAATACCTACGCACTAAATCGTACTCTAGCCGTCCAGACACCCTAGAACACATGTTCTAAGTTCATAGATCACTGTAAATCGTCCCACTATCATTCTCAACATTTAGTTTCATTTTTAGATTTGTTATACTTGCGTTATCAGTGATTGGATCGCCAATCAAATAGGATTCCACACTATTTGAGTTTGTACACACGTAAATCAGTTAGTACTCCGTACCAGTAATGGTCCTAACAAGCGTGAACCTCCGTCTTTTTGGCTTCATCCTATGGGGCTGAGCCATCCTTTTCTTCCTCGATCCCCTCGAGGAGGATGCTCCCCCTGGGATGCTGGGCTAGTCTGGGGTATATGTAGGATCTGTAGTAGTCTCCCCAGACGTAGCTTGGCGTCCTCCAACCGCCTCCATTCCACTTTCAGTGGCGACCACCTTCCTGCCCACCGTTCTTGTCAACTGCTCATCATCACTCTCCTCCTACTCATCAGGTATGAAATCTTGATGGAAACCAGCTATAGCAGTTTCTCCATGAGTGGGTGGTAGAGGTGTAACATGTATAGTAGTGGCCCTAGATGGAGTGGGACCAGTGTCTCCACCATCACCACTATCATCATCATCAGAAGTATCAGCAGGGACCACAATCTGCTTTGTGTCGGAGTCACTATCATCGTGGCGCCACTTTCTCCGAGCTGGCGTCGCATACTCTTTACGGGCTAGATGCCCGAATAGTCACCTGAGAGGGGGTTTCACTTGTTTTCCTCTGTATACCCTCATCTTGCCCAATGTGGTATCGTCCATCACCTGGAGCACTACATCATCCTCCTTCTCATTTGGTAGCTGAGGGAGCTTCTAATCGATAATCATCCGCATGAAGCGCGGGTACATACAAAATCCCCCTTCCCTTTTGCCTTGATGTTCTCTACCAGATAGGTGAAGATCATCTTGCAGAAGCTGAACGGATGGTTCAGAACCAATGCCATGTAGGCGTTCTGAATCTGATCAGATAGCTCATCGAAGCCTCCTTTCCTGGAGGCCATGCACTTCAGCAACACATGGGTCAAGTACTTAAATTGGGGGCACATGTTGCTCTCGTTGAGCACACCTACAGTGATGTCCCCCAAATACTTGGCTCGTAGAAAGCAGCCGCGTACTGTCAGTGGGTGCAAGCGGGTCAGCCACTCAGCATCATCTCCAAACTCTAATACAGTCCTGAGATCCTCCTCTGTGATCTCTATGGCATGCCCAAAGATAGAGCTCCTAATACGGTGGGGCTCTGCGGTCCTATCGACAACCACGCCTTCCCAAAAGGCCTACTGAAGTGATTGATATGTTGTCCATTAGGTCGAAATGGCACGGAAGATCCTCGATCTACGTAGGAAAGTAATAATGCCCAAGAAATCTGCAACATTCCTTGAAGTCAAATCCAAATGTGCACAAATGTTGTGCTTAGTGCTCATGGGCCAACGGCTCGTCATCTGTCATATAATACAAGTAAATGTTAGTGGGTGTCAGTATGTAACAATTTGATTCATTTAACTTGAAATCTTCTGTTATGTCATGCGAATGAACTGTGCGACTGACATTTAGTCATGCGATTGAGCACTTTCGTATGACTGAGCATGCAACTCGGATTAGTCGTATGCTATCCCATGCGTTTACCCCAGTCGTGCGACTAAACTCACATGCATGGTGCAGTCGTGCGATTTAGCAATTCACCCAGCTCAGTCGGGCGACTGAAGTTCATCAGGGTGTCCATTCGCATGACAGACTGTATGTTCCATTCAAATTCAGATATTGAGCAAATTTTAATGTTAGACATCGTGCTTTGGCTCATTAGTCTTGTACATGACCCATATAACACCTAATAACTTTTAATTTAACATTGTACTTAGTTTAATTTGTTTTTTCGACAAACTAAGTCTCGGTTAAGTTTAGGGCTAAGTTCAGTTGATTTGGAGCATGAATCAATGGACATTTGAGTGAATTGCAACACACTTTACCGGTATAATCACAAGGAATCGTCAATACACAACAAGCAAAGGTCTAGAGTGATCAAATAAAAATCGGGCAGAGTGATGGTAGAGTCGTGCGATTTGGGAGTGATGAATGACTGCGACCGACTCCCCCTTCTTGTATACTAAGGTTTCCTTCAGTCGTGTGCGACTGAGCCCAGTTGCATACTTGATTCATGCGACTGAAGATTAGTCGTATGGTTGGCACAGTCGGTCACTTTCAGTCGTGCGACTAGAAGTCAGTCATGTGACTGTGTCATTCGGTCACCTTCATTCATGCGTTTGGTTCATTCTGATGATCCAATTGTTGGGTTGTTGTGCCAAAACAAAGTTGTTTAACCATTTAAACAAGAAAAACGCAGCGGATAAACATTCAACAAATACCATTTGTAATCTGAAAATTGATGTTCATAACTTAATTTCAACAAACCCAAAGACATAGGATCATATGTATGTGAATAAACTAGTTATCAACAAGCTAAAACAACCAAAACAACATCAACAAACTACCTTTATGGGCGATTTGAAGAACCGACATTAGAGCTGCTGGAAATCACGTTTTGTTGAAGAAGTGGCTGTCCTTGGATGGCCAAAACACCAAGGATAGTGTCCTCAAGTGCTCATACCCACAAGCCTTCAAGAAACCACCATTTTGCTAGGATTTGACACCAAAATCGCATCAAACCCCTGCTGAAAACCTATTTCAGCCGTGAAACATCAAGAAGATGTCAAAGGCTTTGTTCCAGCCGTATGACTTCTCTTCCATAAGAGAAACTCGAGTTCTTGTGCGATTTCATGTGAGAAAGAGTAGTAGATCAGATGTGTGAGTGTTCATCGAGAGTTTTGTTTCAAAAACAAGAAAGGAAAAAGAGGAAGGGCCCTTGCGGCCGAAAATCCCCTAACCAAACCCTCTCTTAGGGTTTTCCCCTTTTTTAACTCTTTAATTGAACAAATTTTATAAATTACATAATTAACCTTTTAATTATATAAAATATGCACACACACACTTTTATTATTTGATGTTGCTTGATTAATTTAAACAACATAACAAATATACCATGAACAAAATATCCTCATAATTTGTTCATTCTCACATATATTTATTTAGAAAACCCATTTTCTAAATTGGTGTAATTATTTAATTGCATGATCATATCATAAATTAAATTTAATTGGTGTTTGCTAAGCTTGTTATTGGGTATGACCCGACTTGGATCACAACGTACTAACCACATCTATGTTCTATGTGTCTTGGGCATACAGAATCCAACAATCTCCCACTTGCACAAGATACATAGAAGATTGATGCAAGCAGTAAATACGCCTAACAACGGTTTACTACCCTTAATACGCGTGACTTAAAGCCATTCAATAACATCATCCCCTTCAAGTATCCAACTTGAAATGATTAGGTGAATCAATCATCTATCCTTTTGTTACAGATGTCATGTTAAATCCAAGGACATAGAATGATCATTCCTTGTTGATTTAACTTAATCAGGCCTTAGACATCATGCTCTCAACGAATAAGAGGAACAATTCCATCTTGACTACATACGTTTCTCACAATCACCTTATGTTGTACCTAAACATAGCCTTATGTACTGACCATTATTCAGAGCAGCGAAGAACTAGCTCAAGGTATAACACTTGGAGAATATCAAAACCCAATATGTATCTCAGTCAGAGGATACCAATGACATTCGCCTTTACTCAAATTTACTTATGATCAATCTAGAAGATCCCATGTAGTAAAATTGAGATGCGGGTCAGTCCAATATTTGCATCCCACAAATATCTATGAACCTTGGTAGCAACCAATTGCTCTATATTCATACCTTATGAATATCTACCAATCCATGTTCATAATAGTCTCATATTCATATTTGTTCCCACAAATATGACCGACTACGGACATTTAGAATAATAACATATTCATGGATGTAAACATGCTAAAAGGGAACACGACTTAAAAGGTCAAAATTACAATTGTTCCATACATCAAATGCTAAATAGATCAATTCCAATCACTAGAATATCGAAGTCCTAAGGCACAAGTATGACCCTCATACTTTGCCTTCGCAAGGAGCTTCGTGAGTGGATTCGTAACGTTTTGATCTTAATGAACTTTACGAATACATATCTTTACCCTTTTCAACTTCATCCCTTATGATGTTGAATCTCCGCTCAAGGTGCTAAGTTTTTGAAGAGTACGGGGTTCCTTGATTTGAGCAATCCCACCCACGTAATTACCAAAGATCTCTAGGGAGTCTTGAATGGTAGAGACCACCCCTAGATAAGCAATGGACAAGCTTATCCATGCAGCTTCCAAAGCTGCCAATGAAGCGGCTATGTATTCGGATTTTAGACTGAATAATGCTACAGTGTCCGGCTTTGAACACTTCAAGGATACCACACCTCCATTCATAATGGAAGTACACCTGATTATGATCGAGAGTTGTTTCGATCTGTTTTGGAAGTCCTCATCTGTGCAACCCTTTACACAGATTTTCACTTCAACAGATTCGTATATTAGAAACATATCCTTAGTCTTACTAAGGTGCATCAACATACTTTTAACAACCATTCAATGGTTATTTCTATTGGTATCTACTTTGTCATACCTGATAAGCATGACTCGTCCGATTTAGTGCATATCATGAGACAAATGACGGATCCTATAGCAGATGCGTATGGGATATCCTTCATTTGATTTTGCTCATCCTATGAGCTTGGACATTGAGACGTAGTCAACATGGTCTCTCTTTGAAAGGGTATCATACCTTTCTAAGAGATTTCCATCTTGAACCTTTTCAAGATTTTATATATGCACTTTGGTTTGACCCTATCAACCACCTCAATCTATCCTTATAGATCCTTATTCCAAAATATGGGTGATTTCAAAGAGATCCTTTTTGAAAAACATCTTCCAAGCAAGGTTTTAACACCTTCCAAGGTTGGAATATATTTTTCAAATAGCAGTGTGTCATCAGCATACAACACTGAGAGTATACTTTTGCTCCCACTAGCTTTCATATATACACACCCTTTTGATGCTTGTTTCAATCCATAGATCTATCACTTTAACTTGTATACTTTATTGGGATGTCGCGGATGGACAAAACCTTCATGCTGAACTATGTGGACAGTCTCTACGAGATGTCCATTAAGGAGAGCGGTTTTGACATCCATTAGCCAAAACTCATATTCAAAATATGCAGTTATGGCACTTAACATCCTAATCGACCTTAGCATTGCCACGGCGTAAGACTTTCATCATAATCAACCAATTGAGTTTGATGAAAACCTTATGCTATAAGTCTTTGAATTATAAGTATTCAAGTGTCCATGTATATTTTTTCATCCTGAGAATCCACTTGTATCCAACCGGTTTGGAGTTAAGTGGAGGTTCAACCAATTGCCAAACTTGGTTGTTATACATGAATTTCATCCTTACGTTCATGGCTTCTAGCCATTTGTCCTAATCCAAATTGGACATAACATCTTGGTGTATGGTTAGCCTACAGGGTATAACCACATAGCATCCATTCATGAATATCCTTATCTTTCAGATGGAATACTAATTCTACCAGATTTGTGAACGTTTTTGTGGTGTTGATCAACCTCTTGATCTTTATCAACAACCTCCTGCTGATTGCTAGTGTCAATCAAATGTGTATCGCCTTGTGGATTTTGATCCTTATCAAGTTCCAGAGTTCTATACGTCATTCCTCCCATAAAGGACTTGGTTTCAAAACCATAGACTTTGGAGCAATAAATACTTTTGATTCGTTGAGTCAAAGAAACGGTATCTTATACAGTCTCTTTGGATTCTAAATGAATACACACTTTCTTTGTCCGGGTCATATTCATAATATGAGCCTTAGAGAGCGATGCGAAAACCCAAAATGATAAAGGTGGTAAGTTCATAGCCATAATAAATTGAACCATATCCAAATAGGGTTCAGTTTCTCCTTTATCTGAATGAAGAGCATAGATAACTATGCGGAGTTGATTTTCTACTTCATTATTGAAGATTTTGAACATTTCAAAAGCTTCATACTTATGTGTCATCAAGTGCACACAATAATAGCGACTGCAATCGTCGTTAACATTAATGAAGTATCTTTCACCAGTCATAGACATTGTCTTAAAAGGATCATATGCATCCAAATGCATCATTCCTAATTAGTCTTTGGTTCATACTTATCAAATGAAACATTTTCATTTGTTTCCAAAAGACCATTCTTTTGAAGTGTTTGAATCTAATTCTGGTTAATGTGACCAAGGCGACAATGTCAAAATAGTAATAACTTAAACCCATTTTAAGTTTCTTTATGCTAAATGTGTATCAACGAGTTATAATAGGATGATCTATCATGAACCAATTCATGGATGTCATTAAAAGGCATATCCTTAAAATGATATACATCATTCAAAACTCAATACCATTATTTACAAACTTTGAATCATGATCATATTGTTTTAATAGGAAAAATAATTATGTTCCTAGTCAAACTAGGTGCATACAAAAATGTTTTGAGAACAACTTCCAAACCATTTGAAGGTCTCAAAATAGAGTTTCCCTTCTGGAAGCGGACATTTCTTTTGAACCCTTTTGCAACAATTGCAAGTATGAGTCTCACATCCGGTATCCAATACCCATGTGATTGAAGAAATGGCTTTTAAAACAGCGTATGAATCATGGAATTGTATTTGAGGTTTGCCCAAAACCCTTCTTGTGTTTCAACTCCTTGAGATAGAAGGGACAATACCCTTTTCATAGTCCTATCTCTCCATACTCAAAGCATGGATCGTTCTCCGTTACCTTAGGCTTCATAAGCTTAGGTTTTGAGGTTTTGCTATAACCTTTGCTTTGACGTATTCCTTTCCTTTAGCAATAATTGCTTTAGGATCGGGATTGGCCACTTCTTATAGCCTCCGTTATTGATTGAGAGAATAGGTAGAACCTCTCTACTTATCCCCGCCTCGGTTGCTTTGAGCATTGCATGAGGTTCACCGATGCTCTTGTCCCATCCGTTCATATTACAGTTTATTGTGAATGTCTCAAACCTTTAGTTAGGCAATCAAGGATCAAATCCTTGGCCAACTACTTTGAGACAGGACAGCAAAGCATCTTGAGGCTATCAATATGGCTTTTATCTTAAGGATATATAAGATGATATTGATTGGGTCTTTTCATGTGACATGTATAAAGTGCTTGAACCGTTTCAAAGCAATCTTATTAAAGTTTGTGGAAGGAACATTTCCCTTTTAGATTAACATGTCATGTGCCCCATGAGGCTCGAAACCCTTTTGGAGTCTGGGAATCATATTCCCAACATGAGATCGGATGCTTGCACAGAATCCTAAGTGTGCTTAACTCAATCGTCAAAAGGCCATAACATCAACAGCGTGGGTTTGTGAGGTATGGGATCGTCAAGGACATAGACCTTTACTCATTCTTGAGAACGATTCTCAAGTTTCAAAATGAGTCCATAAGATAATTATGGTTAGGACTATCCCTCTAGAGAATAGGTCTCAGTGATAGGGAAGGGACGATCGGGGTGGTAGCATTATAGTTAGAGGTCATCATTACAAAATTGACAAAGTTCATATTAGTATTTCTCATGAATTTATTTTAATCGTTAATACCCTTAAATGTCTCATAGACAATTAACAATTAAAATCTAGAATCCAACGTTACATTTAAATGATGGTTAGGTGACCTTTATCCCATTATTTAAATTAACAAGGTAGTCAACAGTTGACAATTGCAACCTATTGCAACTTCTAGTCTTATGGGATCGGTTAAACATCATATGTTTAGTCGGCATGTTTAATCCCATCAACACCATTGTAAGCCATGCTTCGGTGACCCTAAGCACATGGTTTCCAATTCAAGTCGTCCTACTTACACACACGTGTGAGTTTTTACATATAAGCGGTTAGGTGACCTTTATCCCACAAGTATGTTAGACTCACCTCAAGGACACAAGTTCCCTACAAGTGGTTAGGTGACCTTTATCCCACAAGTAGTTCCCAAGTGATTCGAGTGTCGTGTAAAAGGATGGTGTTAGACTTGTTACCAAAGGGTTTTAAGTTTCCATTAATTTTAGACTTGAAAAACCTATGTACCTTGTAATTGCATGCTTTCAAATACATGGTACCCTATGGTTCTCTTTTAATAAAACCTCTTTTATTTTGAAATCATTAATCCTCTTAATAACCTTTTATTAATTACTTAATGATTTAGAACCATAAAATTCAGCTTGTTATCATAATTTATTTAGATTGTTAAGCATATTCATATATCAAACAATCAACATAAAACAAACAAGCATAATCATACAAACATATGTGCATAACCATAGCCACTAAGTTGACTACACTTGTTTGCCATCACAAGTGTTGTCATAAGGTCTTTTCCTAAGGGTTCAACACAACACAAATGATGAGATCTCCAAAGACCCCCACTTGAGCTTGCATCCAAATGCTTCAAGTCCATCCTTTGTGTCTTCCTCTTGTGCTTCCTTCCCGAGCATCTTCTTTTACAAAATATATACATCCTAATACATATTTTCTAGTAAAGGAAAAAAAAGCTCCTAATCTATTTATTACATTGCCAAATGAATAAATAAATTACAAACCAAATGGAAACACAAAAGAAATAACTACAACCCATAAAGAAAGAATACAATCAACATGACAATTCCATAATCAACCAAACCCAAAACAACCATGGTCAAGGCTATGTTATGCACTAAATTATGTATCCATATACATCATACTAAGAACCAAAAAGAACCCCATTGACCCTAAATTTTCAGCCAACATAAACCAAAAATCTAGGGTCTTTTGTCCAAACAAAACACAATCAACCAATTGATATCTTTCTTTTCAAGGTTTAATCACTAGCATGTTTGATATAACCTTGAAAGGTTGGGGTATCATCAAATCAATACAAAACAGCCCTAAAATTGGTTGTTAAACCTTATATAACCAATTATACAAGAACACATGAAACTAATCATCCACATAACCGGCTCTTGATGCCAATGTTGGGTTTGTTGTGCCAAAACAAAGTTGTTTAACCATTTAAACAAGAAAAACGCAGCGGATAAACATTCAACAAATACCATTTGTAATCTGAAAATTGATGTTCATAACTTAATTTCAACAAACCCAAAGACATAGGATCATATGTATGTGAATAAACTAGTTATCAACAAGCTAAAACAACCAAAACAACATCAACAAACTACCTTTATGGGCGATTTGAAGAACCGACATTAGAGCTGCTGGAAATCACGTTTTGTTGAAGAAGTGGCTGTCCTTGGATGGCCAAAACACCAAGGATAGGTGTCCTCAAGTGCTCATACCCACAAGCCTTCAAGAAACACCATGTTTGCTAGGATTTGACACCAAAATCGCATCAAAACCCCTGCTGAAAACCTATTTCAGCCGTGAAACATCAAGAAGATGTCAAAGGCTTTGTTCCAGCCGTATGACTTCTCTTCCATAAGAGAAACTCGAGTTCTTGTGCGATTTCATGTGAGAAAGAGTAGTAGATCAGATGTGTGAGTGTTCATCGAGAGTTTTGTTTCAAAAACAAGAAAAGGAAAAAGAGGGAAGGGCCCTTGCGGCCGAAAATCCCCTAACCAAAAAAACTCTCTTAGGGTTTTCCCCTTTTTAGACTCTTTTAATTGAACAAATTTTATAAATTACATAATTAACCTTTTAATTATATAAAATATGCACACACACACTTTTATTATTTGATGTTGCTTGATTAATTTAAACAACATAACAAATAATAACCATGAACAAAATATCCTCATAATTTGTTCATTCTCACATATAATTTATTTAGAAAACCCATTTTCTAAATTGGTGTAATTATTTAATTGCATGATCATATCATCAATTAAATATTAATTGGTGTTTGCTAAGCTTGTTATTGGGTATGACCCGACTTGGATCACAACGTACTAACCACATCTATGTTCTATGTGTCTTGGGCATACAGAATCCAACACCAATCACATGGATTTACCCATGCTGATGGCCCAATCGCACGTCTGGGCCATACGTGTGGTTTTATTGTGTGATTAGGCTCATATGTATGGTTCAATCGTACGGCTGGTCAATACTCATGGTCTAGTCGTGCGAATGGCTCATACTTATGATTTTGACTTTATAACAATTTGACACTTAGCCGTTTCAACACTTGATAAAACTTTTTGAGCATTCGATCATCTCAGACATTATCTTTTTAACTTAGAAAACCTTAGGTCACCTCAGACGTGATCCTTTTTAAACAATTCGTCACCTTGGATGTGACTCCTTTAACTTGTGAAAACTAGTTTGGTCACCTTAAGCATGACCCTTTTAAGTGATTTAAATCCGAGATATTGTTCCGATGCATAGTCCGACATTTACTTACTAAATTTAATTATGTAACTAAATTAAATAACTAGAAATTTAAAACAATGCTAAAACCATAATCTTGAATTTTTGTGGGAGGTTGAAGTAGTAAGATAACAATCTACGAGATATTCCTTCCTAGATAGTATAGCCTCAAGTTACTTTGATCAGACCTGGAACGATTCATTAGGGAATCATACAGGTTTTTCAAATCATTTGGGACATTTTACCAAAGCCTTTTAATGCTTGATTCTGTTTTCATCGATAATCAGTAGCAAGTTTAGGAAATCATACTAGAGCTATCAGGTGCGGACTTTGATTTTGACTTCGAGAAATGCAGCCACGATGATTGTCTGAATACTTGTCCACTTAAATCCATATACATATTTTTGACACAAATTGGTGATATGATTGGTTTAATTTTTTCAACAAGCATTTGTGGATCCCTCGCTTATATGGTAATCAACATTCCTCAGATGATTTTTGAGCGGTCTACGGGTCTTTTACAAGAAGAAACTATTCTAAGAGCTTTCAAAGAGATGCTAAGCCTCAAGTAAGTGCCACCGTACAGCAGAGAGGCGCAAACAACAATGAATTCTAGAATATATAGGTTATTCTTATCCTCAGGTCAGTGCCACCGCACAATAGAGAGGCACATAACCTATCTTCTTGTTTGAGAAATTTTATTCTTTTTGCACAGATCGCACCAACAACATAGGTTATTAGCTTGATTGCTTTTTTCATTTTTCATCTGCTTTGCTCATTTTAAGGTCATTCACACACATTTGTGGCGTTATTTTGCTTGTCACCCCTTATTGGAATTTCGTTGATTGTGTTAACCAGGGATAAGATGGAACCCACAGCTTGTTGAACAACTTAGTTTGAGCTATAAATCATCAAAGCGGTCTACATATCTATTGTGTTGAATCTACTGACATATCATGTATTGGTCTAGCATTCTCTAGGTCTACTTTCTCTGTGTTACCTTAGTAGCAGCTAGTTTTACTATCATTTTTCCTTTTATGTTGCTTAGACATCTCAGACTTATACTTTGAAGTTTGCATTTTAACTATTTATTCTTTTAAAGTCCCAAACTATTTGTTCCTGTGTACTATCATATTCCATAGTCATTGAATCGGTATCACAGATACAGTCTCATTTCTCATAGCTAGACTGTCCATTTCCCTCATTCTTTTAATTACTTAATACTAGTCTAACCTATTCTTCTCTTAATATTCTAAAACCGAAAATGGTTTTGCGTTTTGAATTTTAATAGGCGAAAAGTAAAATAAAACAAAATATGATAAAATAAAAATAAAAAGATAATAAAAATTTACTCGACGCGCCAGAATAAGCACTTCCATCTTCTGGAATTACTTCACTTTTCTTTTTGACGCCGTTGACCTCTAACAAATATTGAAAACGTGGTTTATCAAAAGCTTTTGTGTAGAGGTCAATGCGTTGAAAATCCGTATTTATTTGAACAACATCGATTAAATTCTTTTCAAAGCAATCACGTATAAAGTGATATTTAATGCTGATGTGTTTGGTCTTAGGGTGTTGGACTGGATTTTTAGTTACGGCTATTGTAGGAAATTTATCAACAAATATAGGGGTGTTAGAAAATTTCAAACCGTAGTCCCGCATTTGCTGTTGAATCCAGAAGATTTGAGAATAGCAGCTTGCCGCAACAACATATTCAGCTTCACAAGTTGACAGAGCTACTGATGTCTGCTTCTTACACTGCCACGTGACTAATCTTCTCCCAAAGAATTGACATCCTGCTGAGGTTGACCTGTAGTTCATTTTGCAGCCGCCATAATCCGGTTCACTGTATGTGGTAAGCTCAAAGTCATCGTCATGAGGATACCACAACCCAAGTGTTGGTGTACCCTTCACATAACGAAATATCCTCTTGACTCCAATAAGATGGTTTAATTTTGGTTTTGCCTGATATCGTGAACAAAGACATGTCGCGTACATGATATCAGGTCTTGAGGCAGTGAGATACATGAGGGATCCAATCATTCCTTGGTACATGGTGGCATCGACCTGATCACCATTCTCGTCGGGCGCTACATCGTTGTTTGTAGCAAGTGGAGTCCGAGCTACGAAAGCATTTTTCATATGAAACCGATTGAGAATATCACCTACATACTTGGGCTGATGTAGAAATATACCCTTTGGTGTCTGATCCACCTATAACCCGAGAAAGAATTTCATCTCTCCTATGGCACTCATCTCAAATTCTACCTTCATTACTGCTTCAAATTCTTTACACAAGTCTTCGTTCATGGAACCAAAGATTATGTCATCAACATAAATCTAAACTAGTAGTAGATCACCATACTTTACTTTGATAAACAGTGTACAGGCAATCACTCCTCTGCGAAATCCATGTTTCACAAGATAAGTTGAGAGTTTTTCATACCATGCTCTCTATACATTCTCATTGTGAGGAGTCATTTGAGCGTATCTAAATAGATACTATGTTTACATATGGATCCCTACGTCGTTACATTCCATTTAGCGAGGCTTGGTGAAGCCCGTAGAGAGCCTTATCTAGTTTGTAAACTCTGTCCCGATGATATGGATCCTCAAATCCTTCGGGTTGACTGAAATACACTGTTTCCCGGTTTTCACCATGAAGAAATGCACTCTTTACATCTAGTTGATAAACTTTAATTTTCATGTAAGAGGCATAGGCTTGGAAGATACGGATTGCTTCCATTCTTGCCATAGGTGCAAATACATCATTGTAATCAATTCCCTCGACCTGTCGAAATCCTTGAACTACATGTCAAGCCTTGTTCCTGATTATGACCCCTTGGTCATCTTTCTTGCATTTCAAGACCCATTTGGTGCCATTGACTTTAGCACCTTTAGGTCTATCTACCAGTGTCCATACACCTAACTTCTTGAATTGAAGAAGTTCTTCTTGCATGGCACTCACCCATGACTCATCATTAGGGCTTCACTGACGTATTTTGGCTCAAACTGAGACATAAAACAATGATATGCACCATCGTGAAGGTATCCCTTTTCCATTACCAAGGCATAATCAACTAAATATAGCTGATTTCTTTTCTGAACTCCTGATCTGACATCCCCAATGACATTGTCCAAATGATGAAAGACATGTAGGCGTGATCCAGGAGTGGTGGGAACAACTACCTCAGTATCAAGATTATGAATGTGTGGTTCCAGATCTGAGGTAGTAGGTGTGTGAGGTTTTGAAGACTCAGAGGCATCACCATCCGATGCTTGTGGGCTTGTAGTACTAGAAACCTGTTCCTCCTGATCGATTTGATCATTCTCCACAGCTTCATTTTCAGAGGAGGAGTCACTTACCTTGAGTGCTCCCCCTGAATGGTTAGGCGAATCACCTTGTAAACCAGATGTTGTTGAGTCTTATGATGGTGTGTTTAAGCATCATACATCATCTTGGTTGCAAACTCATCTTCAGAAGTGGAAAGAGGGATGTTGAAAGGCATAAATAATTTATCATAATCAAAAAAGTACGCGAGTACTTGCTAGCAGGGGGTGTTGAATCGCTGAACATCGACGTTGCACCACACTTCTACTTGACCCATTGAGTTTTTGTAAACTCTCTTATTCGGTATGTTTTATCCTACAAAGATTCCTTCTTCAGCCTTCTCGCTGAACTTGCCTTCCTGAGTTTCTTCAATAGGGTGCAGGATGCGCCAAACGGTTCGAGGCACTCTAGATTAGGTTTACGCCGCTGAAGTAACTCGTAACACATCTTACCATGACGTTTTACCACGAGAACTTGATTTAACGTGTAACACACATTGGAAACTGCCTCATTCCAAAATTGGATGGGCAGTTTCGAGTCTGCTAGCATTGTTCGTGCAGTCTCTATCAAGCTATGATTTTTTCTCTCAGCAACTTCATTCATCTGAGGAGTGTAGGCGGAAGTGAACTGGTGCACAATTCCTTTTTCTTTGCAGAATGCCTCCATCCATTGGTTCTTGAACTCGGTAACATTGTCTGAGCGTACTTTTCTTACCTTTAGCTTGTAGAGTGACTCCAGTGTACTTATAACACTTTGAATTACTAAAATGTTACTGATTTGGATTTCAGAAATATTACCCGAGAGAATCTTGAGTAGTCAATCGTAACTAAATAACTGTATAAGTCCCGAGCGATGCTTCTTGTATTGACTGGACAAAGCAGATCCATGTGAAGAAACTCAAGAGGCAGTTCACTGGAATGAACTTTCTTTTCCTTATGAGATTTCTTCGTCTGTTTGACTTTCTTGCAGGCAACATAAAAATCCGGAGTTGGAAGTTTTTGATGTTTACTCCTCGCACAAGATCATTCTGGATCAAGTGATTCATCTTCCATAGATTGATGTCTCCCATTCTCATATGCCAGGAGATCGAATTCTTCTCAATAGCCTTCGACAAGAAGCATTGAATACTTCTCAGTAACCTTGGACAAGAAGCACTGAACTTGATGATCTGTTGTGGAGGCCTTTGAGAGATCTAAGACATAAAGATCATTATATCTTGAAGCTGACATTAAGACTTGGTCCTCCGGGATCACATAGTCCTTTTTAAGAACATAGCACTTCTTATTACCGAATACTACCTAAAAATCTTTGTCACATATTTGGGATACAGAAAGTAAGTTGTTTTGAAGTTGTTGAATATAGTTTACCTTATCAGACTTCACTTTCTAGTTCCCTACTTCCCCTTAAGCTGTGATGTAACCTCCTTTGATTCCAGCAAATGAAACATGACATCCTTTAATTTGTTTGACATTTGATAGGAGACTCGATTTCCTGATCATGTGCCTGGATGCTCCGCTATCTACAATCCAAGTGTTTGTGTCAGCGCTATAGCGAACACCCTGCACATTCGAAGGAAATCATTAGTTGAGGGTAGGGACCCAATCCTTAACTGGCTTGGGTGACCCAGAGGCATCAGACATTATAAATTCTACCCATTTTCCATTTGAGGGTAAGGGAATATCATTTGTCTTCTTGTTCTTATTATCAGATACAAGGATGGACTTTTATATCCATAAGCCAGTTATGTAAGGTCTGTTTGTGATAAGCAAACAACTGGATGATGGGTTGAACTTTAGGTTCACTGACTCATTTGGGTGGAGTCATGTTGCTCCTTTTGAATGAGCTCCGTTTAGTGTCAAAAAGTTCAACTCTTTCCCTTGGAGTCTGATAATAAGGACAATTTGACACGATGTGTCCATATTCTCCATAGTTGTAGCATGATCTACTTTCGACTTGATGGTGTAACCGTTTCTATGGAGAAGTGTGTGACACACTTGTGACTTTATTCTGTTTGGGTTTTGACACTTCTTGTTTACATGTTTTATCTTGTTTAACAAAATTAATTGTTTGACCATTTTTAACATCTTTACCCTTTTGTTTATCTAGACCTAGACATGATGCACGTGTTTGTTTAACATGTTTGGTCTTTTTAGGTTTAGAAGTAGACGTGGTTGAACCAGAGTTTACCTTAACCTTCTCATTTGTTCATCCGGATTAGCCATAAGCATTTTATCTTTTGATTTTGAAGTGGTCTCCTTTTGTTTAGTGCCAGATTCAGTAGGTTTACATGTGGAATGTGGATCACTTACAAGAGCAGTGGACACCACATGATCCTTCATTGGGTTGTTATTAATAGGCTTGCATTTAGCATTCAACAAGGTCTCATGTAGTGGTGGAACCACTTTGTAACCCAAACCCTCCCCGTTGTTGTGTTCTCTCATTAAGTGCTGGACTACGTGCGAAGAACTCGTCCATTAATGCAGTTTTTGTTTTAAAGAATTTACTTCTACTTGCCAAACTGCTTTTTGTTTCTTAGCTTCTTCTAGGGAGTTTAAAGATAACTTAATGTCATTTGCTTGGTTAAAGGCCATAACTTTGGTTTCCCTTAGTTGTGTCTTTAACTATTCTATTTTCTACTGTGCTCATTTTGTTTTAAAGTCCTGTTTGTTTCTAGGAACAGTTGTAAGTCCTTTACTAAGCTATCATTGTGATCTAATAACCTAGCAAATTCTATGTCTATGCTTTCTCTAAACTTATTACATTCTTTACAAGCATGACTATCAACAATTGGTCTTTGGTACTTATCTAAGAAGGTGCGGTTGAATTAGCCATCAAAGCAGAGTCTGACTTTTCTGGTGCAAGTTATTCTGAACATTTTGAGCTTGTCCTTTCTTCAGGTAGGTGATCGACCACATTTCCAGTTTCTTTTTTATTTGACATCGCGAGTTCCACTGCTATATCACCTTTTCTCGCTGAGTCGTCATCTAAACCCTCAACACAAGCAATATTGGATTCTCCCGGAGACACAAACCGAAAGGACCAATCTTGTCCTTTGTCATCTTGAGTAGTCAAAGCCTTAAGATCCTTTCTTGACGAAGTAAGACTACTTGTGGGTTTATCTTGATGATTGAATGATGAGAATGGATTCCCATTTCGTGTCTTCTTGGACTTCACATATTCACACTTGAAGTGCCCCTTTTCCCCATAGTTGAAACATGTAACTTTGTTTTTGTCAAAACCACAATTTGTATCCTTAGTAGCTATCAAGTTCTGTCCTATCTGCTTGACAAACTTCTTAGCTCTTCGGACAACGCTTGCTAAGGCCCACATGATATCCATTCTTTCCAAATCTGTCTCGTCTACTTGCTCATAGTCCTCATATGCCAGATGGTAGTTTCCAATCTTCCCAGCAACTAGTCTATCGTAGGAGTGAACAACAGCTGCTAAGAGATCCATATGCTGCTATGCTACTTCTACTGTCACATTACCGAGATTCTTGGTCTTCAATTTTGTAGCATTGGCTTCAGGTGTTATGTATTGGGTGAAAGACAACTCTGATGTGTCAGATCCTGAAGTAGTAGCTTGAGACGGAGCAGCTGAACTCGACACAAATGCTGTTTAAAGTGGTGATCCAGACTTTTTTGCTTGAGGAGTTGAGTTATACAGTGACGGGTTCTGATCATATGAAGACTTTTGAGCCCTATACTTCATCCTCAACTCTTCCTCTCTCAGCTTTAGAATTAAATCATTGATATCTAACTTCGCCAGCATATCATTCTGTCTGAGGTTGGACATAAAGGAAACGGAAACCCACTTTTCTGGCAACCCATCTGCAAAGTTCGACACCTTGTCTTCCATAGACCTTGTAACTCCATGAGTGTGCAGCTCACTCATCAAGTGGTAGAACCGATCGATGACGTCATCCAAGCTCTCCTTTCCCATCAACGAGAAGTTGTCGAACTCCTTCTTTAATGCTTTAGCCTTTAGAGCTTTTAATGATGTATTCCCGTCATACCGTTTTTCCAGTGCATCCCATAGATTCTTTGCTTGCGTGTTCTCATAAAATTGATGGAATATGTCCTTAGGAATTGACTGAGTTAGCAACACATATACCTTCTTTTTTGCATTATACTTTACCTTTTGGCCATCAGTCATGCTGCCTAAGGTGGGTTTAACTCCATTTGCACCAACTGGCATACTATACCCTGTCTCTATCGATTCCCACAGATAGGATCCACTCCATTTAAGTAGATCTTGAATCTTTGCTTCCATTATGGGTAATCATCTAACGTTTTGAGCTTAGGGGGCTTATTACGATTCCCCACTTCATTTTCCAGAAGCAGTAGATTCTGGATCCTTGAATCCATCCCTACGATGAATGCTGAATATTGATCCTCCATTAGTCTCTAGTTCGGACTTTATAACAAAACTGTTGTACTTATGCGAATGAAGGAGTGCGATTGGACAATTCGTGTGATTGAACAATGCGGATGGCTCAGACGTGCGAATGATCAAATGTGTATGGCTCAATCGTGTGAGTCGACAAGTGCGGATGAACAATGCGAATAGGAAGTTTAGTCATACGAATGGATGAACAACTGAGTTCAATCGTGTGTATGGGAGATGCGGATGGATTCTGTCGTGCGATTGACTCAATCGTGCGAATGAAGCTGCTGAATTTCAAGAATTCAAAGATTTGAGGTATTTTGAAGCAAAAACATGAATTTCTCATGAACCCTAATTGCCGTATGCTGGAAAACATTAACTTTTTGACCTGGAGACGTCGAAAACACTGTTTGACAAAAAAAGATTGAGTTTTTTGAGTGAAAAACACGATTATTATATCAAAATCGATTGAATCACACGTAAATCAAAAGCCTTGGCTCTGATACCACTTGTTAGGACCGTTACGGGTATGGAGTACTAACTGATCTACGTGTATACCGAATCACTATAGTGCGGAATCCTATTTGATTGGTGATCCAATCAGTGAGAACGCAAGTATAATCGATCTAATAATGAATCGAAACTGTAAGAATGATTGCAAGATGATTAACAACGATCTATGAACTTGGAGCATGTGTTTTTGAGTCTCTGGACGGCTAGGGTACGATTTAGTGTGTAGGTATTCAATTGTTACGTCTTCCACGAATTATGTGGTATTTATAGATAGGGTTTTCATTCGTACGACTGAACCATTAGCATGGTTTAGTCATGCCAATGAATCATACGATTGTTCCATCCGTACGACTAAGGCTTCAGTCGTGCGACTGAGTCAATCTTATTTCTCACTCGTACGACTGATCCATTCTCCTAGTTCAGTCATGCGACTCGTCATTAGCACGAAGTTTTCATGCATATGGTCCATTATCATGGTCCATTCACATGAGAACTTCACATGACTAAGTTTAAACATATTTCTTAACCATTCTTGACTAAGAACTATGTAAAAAACCACAACCTATATAGTTAGTTCAACCATGCGTTATCATACAATAAACAATGAAATATTCAGCATTATAAGTATAAACCACACATTGTATTTCATTTAGTACCCATTCTATTATATATATGTAAGAGATGAAAGACATTTACATTTGAGCTCCTAAACTAGGTACACATGTATCTACACATCATTAATCACAAATTTAGGTGGAGTAGAATTCATGAAGATAAGTTAATCCATCAACAGATTTGTCTAAATCATTATCAATTTGAAGAAATTCACCACCTTAGCTCTTAGATACATGAAGTTTTTAAAATTTAAACTTTCTTGTGCACAATTGTCATGAATACAAAGTCAACAAGGTCCAAAAACAATAAATGGTTCTAAGCAGTGGACTTGGACCATACAATAAAATAAGTTTTTGATATGAGAATCTATAGTGATTTTTAAGCATTAGCAGAAGCTACAGTGCCTTCTTAAGCATCACAGAAGCTACAATGTGGAAATTTTATTAAATTTGTTTATCCGTAGATTGGTAAACTACGGATGAGCAATTTCAAAAAGTATAATCTAATTTCATAGTTTGGTATCCTATTAAAATTTAAGTTATACTTAATCAACAAAAGTTTTTAGTCATCCGCATATGATATACGGAATCCATAGATAATGTGCGGAAAAACCAAGAACTGTGGATAAGTAAAAATGTTGAGGGTCCCAGATCATTAAATAAATAAAATTAATGTGTCTGAGAGAGTATAAATGATGTTCTTTTACTTCAACATTCATTATTCACTTTTTCAGAACACTTTTTCACAACACTTTTTCAGATCTAGAAACTCGCACTCAACAAACTTTTCCCCCTTTCTCTAACATTCAAAAATTCTGAATCAAAAAATCAAACAACACATAACCTTGTTCTCAGATCATTGCATTCAAGGGAACATATGATAATGTCCAATAATAAACAGTTTGATCTTGGTTATTCTCACAGCTGTTCGCATTCCTATATCAATATTGGTGAGTCTAACATGATCTTCTTTATTTTTATGAAATGATGGCTAATCGATTTGCCGGAGAGCATAATGTGTGTGTGTTCTTAAATCCAGACAACCCCGTGTCAGAAGGATGCAGAGACATTATCCCATATCTACAACGATCCAGGATCTTCTATGCCTTAAGGCAGAGCCTGTGATTTTCAAGTTCCAATAGTTCATTTCTGGAAGACAACTCCAATCGAGGAAGATGGAGAATCGGAAGTGATGTGGCTGATGTAATGAATGAAAGACTGTGAATAGATAAGCAGACCATTAGAAGGGTATTAGAGCTGGGAGAGCAAGAAGATGGGCACCCTGATGTATTCGACAATGAATACATAGAGAAATTGTTCTACCTAATGGGGTATGATGGTGACTTTGACAAGGGTGAAATAAAGAAAGGGAGACTAAGCAAGGCATACAGACTTCTATGTCACACTTATGTGAAGTGTATGTCCAACAGAAAGTCTGTACTTGATAGATTCTCTAGGCATATTTCATCTAGGCATCATTGGTATATTTGAGGGAAGAACCTACAATTACTCTAAGTACATCTTCAACTGTCTATGCGACCACATCCGAGTAAAAAAAGCTGATAAGATGTACATGTTTCCAAGGTTTCTACAACTTATCATCAATGGAGAATTGCCAGGAATAGAAAGGGAGGATGGTGGTGTGTTTGTGCAAGCTCATCTAGGAAGATCACTCTTGAACAAGATCAGTGGAAGGTATGAAGGAGAAAACATGCCTATGTTTGCTCAAATGTCAGACCCTAATGCAAACTTCCCAAGAGCTTGTGTGGAAGATCAATAGGAGGATTGTCCAACCAACTCTGTACAAGCTACTCACTCACCAAATCTATCACCGATCACCAATAACATCAATCTCCATAACACCCTTCTTGTACAGTCAAAACACTCAACCCATTTCAGCCATTCTCTCTGTACACATTCAATAGTCTCCTCATTCAGTCAAGACACTCGGCCAATCTCTCACTTATTCATCAATCATGTGAGAGTGTGCATGTTGAACCCATCTCTGTTACTCAGTCTCTAAACTCAGTTTACACTGGTGAGACTGAGTTGATCTCTCAAGCAAGCACCATCCCTCTATCACTTTCCAACTTTAAAAAACTAGTTTCCTCCAATCAAACAGAACCTTTAGTGCACAACATGAATCTTGAATCACAACCTCATCATGATAAGCATGTTCAAGCAAAAGACGAATGCTCCAGTTCAACAAGTGTGGCTCATACTGAAGAATCTAAAGGAAAGATGCAGACCAACAAGAGAAAGAAGAGAAAAAGAAAATTATGAGAAAGTAATTGCTTACCATGAAGATGATTTAAGTGATAATGACATCCCAATAAGCAAAAGCTATCTGGTGGCTGAATACAACAAGCTTATAGTGAAGTCTAACTGCAATAAGCAAATAATTAAAAAGCTTAAAGGGATAATAAAATAAAGGATGATCTGCTGACGCAGCTAGAAACAAGGATCAAAAGTTTAAGAGAATATGCTCAGTGCAATAATGAAGTGATTGTTGCCTTACTTAAACAAGATTCTAAGCTCAAAGACTCAGTATAGGCTGAGAAGGATGAAAACGAGAAACTAATACTGAAGATTGATCAAGTAAATAAGTCTCTCTCTGCTCAATCAGCCCTATGAAAAGAAAGAAGAAGAGATTTTGAGCAGTTGAAATGAAAAATGGCCCTTGAATCAAATCAACAAAAGGAACCTGCTGAATCTTCCAAGCAACTGATTCTATACTCAAGGAAGAGGGGTATTTGGGTTCCACAAAGAAAAAGGTTATAAGGTTGAAGGTGAAACTAAAAAGGCAAAGCTTACATCTCCTGAGCAAACTTCTTCGGTGATGTGTCCACATTAAAGTCAATCACTCATGATGAGGCTGAAAATGCTGAATAGGATGAGCTGACTATAGATGTGTAGGGATTCCTTAAGTCTGATACAACCAAAACATCCAAAGTGTCCGCAACATGCACTAAGTACTGAAGTAAAGAATGCTTCGAAGTTTTACACAATACATTAGAAACACTCTAACTGAAAATCTTTCGATGCCAAGACCATATCTTCCGAAGCAAACATGAAGTCTTCCGAAGCTTCAAGAGACAGTCTTCTTAAGCTTTACCCTATGAAGACAGATTTCTTCCGAAGACTTTTAGTACACATGCTTTATCTGATGTACTCTTCCATAAAGAACCTTTTTCGCTGCATCTTGATAAGTCACCAAACATACAAAGAGTTGGTGAAAAGGTCCATGCTTTGGTAACTGTACATTGAGGTTTGAGTCTGAAACTTTCCACTTTATGTACTTTATCCTTTTGTAATGTATAAGGATGTGGCTATGGCATGTTCATGGTCACAAGGCAAAAGGCAGATATGCCTTTTGATTACAATGATTTTTGTTAGTGTCTAGTCAATTGTATCCAGCTGGCTTTAAAGTATAGCCGGGTAGGTTGTAGTGTGTAAGTATTTCAAGTTTCTTGTATCTTTAACATACTTTGTAACACTTGTAAAAGAAACTTGAGAAAGCATATACTGCATCCTTGAAAACCATATCTACTGTTGTGTCTCTGCTTTGACTGGTCTTGGTTGTTGGACCAAAAGAACAATGAGCCAAGATCAGAAAACCTCTAAGTCCACACGGTATCACAACAACTGCTGAAAGCCTCATCAGTAGTTTGACAAGTGCTGAAGACTTCAACAGCTGAAGATCAAGTGCTGAAGACCTTAACAGCTGAAGAACCAAAGTGCTGAAGTACAACAGCTGAAGAACACAAGTGCTGAAGCTGAAAGACCAAAGTACTGAAGTACAACAGCTGAAGAGTTCACAAGTGCTGAAGATCAACAACTGATGTACAAAGTCTGAAGACAAAGACTGAAGACATCAGCTGATGATATCTACTGAAGTCATCAGCTGATGAAACACCTGAAGGTCAAAGTCTGAAGATCAAGTACTGAAGCCTCAGTAGTTTGTCACAACTGCTGAAGAGTACTTCTTCAGTAGTTGTGATATCAGTATTTATTTCTATGTTTCAGTAGTTTTGTAAAACGACTGAAGAGCTTGTTCTTCAGTCGTTGTAGTTTCAGTAGTTTTATATTTTGTACTTAACTTGCTGATATGTTCTCAGTAGTTGTGAACATTTCAGTAGTTTGTTAAGAATTAGTTATTTCTGTATTGGATCTGCCAGTTGTCACTTTCCGTGATAACAGCAGTGACTGTTGCACTCTATATAAGGAGTGACAACCTATTGTAATCAGAATGAAATGAGAATTGAATGGAATGAATGATTGATTCGATTAGAAATATTCTCATCTATAAACATTCCTAGAAATCAGAAATACATATTCTCTCCCTATAACTGTATGCGATCTTAATGCTTCACATATATCGTTAGCTTGCTACAATTGGTCTAATTCGTGGTTGTATTCCGCTGCTTTATATTCTGATACATCAAACTTGTGATCACTGATCCTGTCAAATGGTATCAGAGCAGGTTAATCATTGATCGATCTAATAATTGATCATTGAAACTGCTATTCAAGATCCAAGTTTGATTGAATTAGCTTTTGTTTTTGCAAGAAACGGTTATAGAGATTGAATTTTCTGTATTTCTGCTCATTCATCCTGAGATCTTTTCTTGGTTCTCATTGAGTTTGTTGTGGTTTGTCTAAAACTTTTTTAAACTTGAACTAAACTGTTTTTGAACTGAAAATGACCACTCCTCCAATGATCCTCACAATACTGGTTCCTCAACCAAGCCTCCTATGCTGGTTAGGAATGAGTATAACATATGGCAAAGACGTATGCTCCATCACCTGTCTGTTAACAGCGCAGGGTGTTGGACATCAGTGGTACATGGTCCACACAAGCCTATGGTGAATAACCCGGAAACCAATCAAATGGTTCCGAAGAGGAGGGAGCAATACTCAGATGAGGATAAAAGTTGCTTGAGATTGATGCAAAAGCCCATGGAATTCTGGCCATGGCTTTGCCCAATGAAATCTATTCTGGGCTAATGCATCATGAAACTGCCCATGACCTCTGGATTGCTTTGAAAGAACAATTGGAGGAACAGATGAGGTCTTGGCAAATAATAGAGAAATTCTTGCCCAACAATATGAGACATTCTCTCATAGAAAGGGTGAGACACTGACTCAACAATATGAGCGGTTTTCTTGTTTGATCTCTGAACTAAAAATGGTCAAACTTGAATACACCAATATTCAGATGAATAACAGATTTCTCAGATCACTGCCTGAGAGATGGGACACATATACTATTGTCCTACGCTCCAGTGCAAGTTTGGACAAACTATCTCTCACCCAACTCCATGGGAAATTGCTCACTTTTGAGAGAGAGATAGAACAGAAGAGAAAGCTGTCTTCATCTGGAAAGCTCACTGAAGACTTTATACAAGGCAACACTGCCTTGGTGGGTCATGAGTCAGAATATGCTTCATCTGAATGCCAGTATGATGAGCATATTAATTTCTCTTCGAGCACTTCTAATTCTGCATTTGTAAGTGTTGATGGTCAGTTACTGGAGGTAATAATGACAATTTATGTTTCATTATGGATGATCTCAAGGGGATTGCTGATGATGACTTAGAAGAGATGGATATTTTGAGCCAAATGGCCTTGATAAATATCAGATCTCAGAAGTTCTACAAAAGAACTGGAAGAAAATTCCCAGGACTCTCTGGCAAAACCAAAGTTGGTTTTGACAAGAGCAAGTTGAGGTGTCACAAATGCCAACGGCTTGGACACTTTGCAAGAGAGTGTAGATCAACTGGATCAAACTCTACTGCACCCTTTGTGACTTTTCCTGGCAATAGTCAACAAAACAGAGGGCAACATCCTGTCACATCTAGTCATCATCCTCAACAACAATCTCCGGCATATTTTGTTCCTCAGGGTCAAATGCCATATCAGTACCCTTGTTATTACATGCCACAGTCAAATCAAGTTCAAGTTCCTATGACACCACAACCTCATGCATTACCAGAACCTCAGCCTTCCCTATCTCATCAACAACCTCATCTCAACAACACAGCTTCTTCACCCCAGGAGTTGTTGACTGGAGCAGTTTACCAGATGACTTGTCTGGTCATGATCAACTGTTCTCAGGTGCTGGTCAACATGGTGGTGACAGTCCCTTTGGGAATCTAGCTCTTATGGCTTTGGAGTCTGCTGATACTTCATCTTCCAATGCCTCTACACCTCAGGTATCACAGGTATCCTCTGAGGCAAAAGCCAAATTATGTTCTGAACAATGCATAGCAGCATTTGCTTCCATTAGAGAAGCAAATGTAGCTTTAATTAATAAGAACATTGAGCTAGAACAAATAATTTCCAAAAACAAAGCTGAGTTTGAGTTTGTGCTCAAAGATAAAAATGATGAGGTTTATAAACTGAATTGCAAAATAATTGATGATAAGGCTAGAGAAGATGTACTTCTAGAGAAGTACAAAGATCTCAAAGAAACCCTTGCAGTTACCCAGGTCGAGTGTGATAGATGGGTACAATCATGCAAAGGTTTTGAAATGCTTCTTAGTAAGCAATCTGCTTCAAATGTGAAGTTTGGAATTGGTTACAATCACACTGCTCCACCTACAGATTTTACCCCAAGAGCAGAGTAGGTAGAATCTGATGGTGAGAGTGATAACCAATCCATCAATCATGTGATCTACCTTCTGATACAGCACAATCAGAAGTAGCAGTCAGCATCAAGTCCTCTTGAACCTATCAGCTGATGTTGATGGTCCAAATGCTGACATTCACATGATCAATAAGTTGATCAACTCAGGAGTCAATCCTGAAGGTCCTGAAAGGACTGGAGAGCAGGATTCAACTCCTGAAGTTCAAACTTCAACTGCTGTCAGTACTGAAGAGAAGAAAACTGGCAGTAGAAAGAGTTTGAAGACTACTAAAGATGCTGTCAAGAAAGCAACCAATGCTTCCAAAGCATTGAAGAACAAGTCTTCTGTTGCTTCACCATCTTTAGTTGATGATCAACCTAAGATGAAGAAGAAACCATGTGAAGTATGTGGTTTGTTCAATCATCTTACAGATGATTGTTGGTACAAAAGAGGTTCCAAACTCAAACAAAAAGAAGAAATTAATGAGAAAATGGTAAAAATTAAAAATGAAAACTGAGTTGAGACCACATTTGTATCAGCAACATCAAATCCTGTAACCCTTAAGTCCTTAAAGCAATCCAAAAAGGAAGGAGTTAAACAGGTGACAGCTGAGGGTGCTCAAAAGAAGAAGGTGCAACATAGGACCTTATCTAACTCCACTAGCAATGTGTCTGATGAGCTGAAAGCTTTATCACAAAATCAGACACAGCTGGTGATGATGGTACAACATCTGTTGGGTAGAGTTAACCAACTAGATTCTCCTATGTTGAAACCACAGAAAAGGAGGTCTAAGCCAAAGGACTCCTCTTCTAACCATCTTCTTCTTCTCAGGCTGTTGTTACAAATAAACATGCTAGTTTACCATCTATTGATGAGACCAGGCCCAAAACCAAAAAGGTTTGGGTCTCTAAAACTAACTGATTGTTTATTATTGCAGGGTTCTTCAACATGCCAAAGTAGCATCTGGTATGTAGACAGTGGGGGATCTATGCACATGACTGGGAACATCTCTCTTCTTCATGACTACTCTCAAGGAAAGAAGGGATTTGTCTCTTTTGGCAATGATGCTAGGGGTTACATCATCGGTAAGGGCTTTGTCTCCAATGGAGAAATCAAATTTGATGATGTTAATCATGTGGAAAATCTCAAGTACAACCTCTTGAGTGTCAGTCAAATGTGTGATAAAGGCCATGTTGCCCTTTTCACAAGTCAAAACTGTAGGATTCTGTCATCCAAAGTTTTGCACTTGATTGACAAGGTGTTGGATGATCACACTCTCCTGAAAGCCAACAGGACAGGAAGAGTGTATGCCTTAGATCTCTCTAAGAAGATAGATCTCAAAGGCAATCCTTGCCTATTTTCCAAAGCCTCTTTTCAAGAATCTAAACTGTGGCACAGGAGGCTTGGTCATGTTAATCTCAAAAACATGAATCAGCTTAGCCACAATAGTTTAGTCAGAGGCTTACCATAAAGGAGTTCCACTGTGATGAAACATGCACTGCTTGTTTAAAAGGAAAACAGCACAAGGTCTCATTTCCTCCTATTGAAGTGTCCAAGTCCACTGCCTGCTTGCAATTACTGCATATGGATCTATTTGGTCCTGTGAGAGTAATGAGCATGGCAAAGAAGAAATACTGTCTGGTAATTGTGGATGATTACTCCAGATTTGTATGGACTTTCTTTCTACATTCAAAGGATGAGGCTGCTCAGAAGATTATCCACTTTGTGCTGTACATTGAGAAGCAGTATTCCCTTCCAGTCAAGTGTATTAGGAGTGATAATGGAACTGAGTTCAGAAATCATACACTTGATGACTTCTATCTTTCAAAGGGAATCAAAAGGCAGTTCAGCATTCCAAGGACTCCAGAACAAAATGGAGTAGTGGAGAGAAAGAACAGGACCTCATTGAAGCTGCAAGGTCCATGCTGGCTGACTCAGGTTTGCCATTGACCTTTTGGGCCGAAGCTGTCAACACAGCTTGTTATGTGCAAAATAGAGTTTTAGTAAATCAGAGGTTGATGAAGACTCCATATGAAGTTCTCCATCATTTGGCTCCTCTGATTTCATTTTTCAAAGCATTTGGGTGTCCCTGTTTTATTCTCAACACAAAGGATCAACTCCACAAATTTGATCCTAAGGTGGATGCAGGATACTTTGTTGGTTATTCATCTACTTGCAAGGCATACAGAGTCTTCAACTGCAGAACAAAGATGGTTGAAGAAACTCTACATGTTAAGTTTAATGAATCTCCAAAGGACAAGATTCCACAAAGTCCTGTGGAGTTATTTGATTTGGACATACTGCAATATGTTCCTTATCAAACTCCTGCTGTTGCTCCTGTCAACAGTTCACCACCTGGTGGTACTGCTGATGATGATGATGATTGCAGTACTCACCTCTTCAGGTTAGTGATCAGCTGCCTGATTCAACTAGACCTGATGTTCCTGTAGCGCCAGTAGCACCATCCACAACAAATGCTGATGAGATTCTTCGAATTCAACTTCCTTTGAATTACCATCCACTGATTGGTTTCAAGGAAATGATTCACCATCACCATCTGTTGCTGCTGAACCGGCTACAAACACTTGCACAGATCTCATTGTGTATCAAGATCTGAAGAATCACCCCTGTCTCAAATCATTGGTGATATCACTGCTGGAGTATCAACAAGAAGTCAATTGTCAAATTTCTGCTTCTATGCTCTCTTCATCAGTCAGCAAGAGCCAAAGAATTATCACATTGCTTTAAAGGACAATGGATGGGTTGATGCCATGCAGCTTGAGCTTCTTCAGTTCAAGAAACAGCAAGTGTGGGAACTGGTTCCTCTACCTCCAGGTAAGTGTGCAATAGGCACTAAATGGGTGTTTAGGAACAAAACTGATGAAAATGGGCTTATTGTTAAGAACAAGGCCAGACTGGTTGTTCAGGGGTTTGCACAAGAAGAAGGTATTGATTATGATGAAACCTTTGCCCCTGTAGCCAGACTGGAAGCAATTCGATTGTTTTTAGCTTATGCTGCTTATCAAAAACTTAAAGTCTTTCAAATGGATGTCAAAAGTGCATTTTTGTATGGAAAAGTTAAAGAAGAGGTTTATGTATGTCAACCTCCAGGCTTTGAGGACAATAAACATCCTAATTGGGTGTATAAGCTTGATAAAGCTCTTTATGGGTTAAAACAAGCTCCCAGAGCCTGGTATGAGACATTATCAAACTTTCTTCTGGAAAACAATTTCACTAGAGGCTCCATAGACAAGACTTTATTTATTAAGAAAGCTGGGCAGCATAATCTACTTGTTCAAATTTATGTAGATGATAATTTTTGCATCCTCTGATCCAAAGTTGTGTGATGCCTTTACAAAGTTGATGCAACAGAAGTTTGAAATGAGTGCCATGGGAGAATTACAGTTCTTTCTGGGGTTGCAAATCAAACAAAAGGCTGATGGAATTTTTATTCATCAATCCAAATATACAAAAGATCTTTTGCAAAAGTTTGATTTACAAAACTGTAAGCCCTGTTCTACTCCCATGAGCAGCACCACACAACTGGACTCAGATCAGAAAGGTAAAGTGGTTGATGAAACACTTTACAGATGTATGATTGGGTCCTTGATGTATTTAACAGCTTCTAGACCAGATATTATGTTTGCTACATGTGTTTGTGCTAGATTTCAGGCTGCACCTAAAGAGTCTCATCTGATTGCAGTCAAGAGGATCTTTAGATATCTGCAAGGCACTCCATCTCTAGGTTTATGGTATTCTACAGACATTCTGGTAAATTAGTTGCTTTTTCTGACAGTGACTATGCAGGGTGTAAGTTGACCAGGAAATCAACTTCTGGTGGATGTCAATTCCTAGGCAACTGCTTGATTTCTTGGCAGAGCAAGAAACAGACCTCAGTTGCTACATCCACTGCGGAAGCAGAGTACATTGCTGCTGCAAGCTGTACATCTCAGGTACTCTGGCTTCAAAACCAACTTTTGGATTATGGCATTACAGAGACTAAGACTCCATTGTTAATGGATAGTGCTTCAGCTCTTTGCATTGTCAAAAATCCAGTCCAGCACTCTAGGACCAAACATATAGAGATCAGACATCATTTTATAAGGGATTGTTTTGAAAAAGGTCTGATTGATCCTAAGTTTGTGCCTAGTGCTGATGAGCTTGCAGACATTTTTACTAAGCCTTTGGATAGTTCAACTTTCCAAAACCTGGTGTTAAGGCTTGGTATGCTGCAGCTAGAATAGGTGACAACTACTGATGATCTCAGTAATTCATACTGATGATCATGAGTGCCTGTCACATATAAGTACTGATGAGCTCTTTTAACCTCAGTAGTTTTATAACTACTGAAGGCTAAATGTCTCACAAGTACTGAAGTACTTCATCTGCTCTAAACTACTGAGTAGTTACAACTACTGATGCAGTCATAACTACTGCAATCAGTAAAAACAGATAAGTACTGATGTCCTATGAAACAACTGAAATCAGCCATAAAGACTGATGAATGTGTTGAGGACAGTTTGAAACAGCTGAAAAGCTAAGAATTGACGAAAACAGCTGAAGAGAACTTTCTCCTCAGTCGTTTGTACAACTGCTGTTTCATTTTAAACAACTGAAGCAAAACCACGTCTTCAGTAGTTTTATAACTACTGATGACCAATACCAAGTCTTCAGTTGTTTACAACAGCTGATGACAAAACCACTGTCTTCAGTAGTTTCATAACTACTGATGACAAACACCATGTCCTCAGTTGTTTCAATCATCTGAAGTCAAAACCACGGTCTTCAGTAGTTTTCTAAACTACTGATGCCTAACACCACGACTTCAGCTTTCAACGTCTGAAAGGATAATACCATGTCAACGGTCGTTTAAAACTACTGATGACTAACACCACATCCTTCAGTCGTTTCCTCACCCGTACCCTATAAATACCCTTAACCTGAGCTCTCCATGCTTTATCTTCTTCAAACCTAACGTTCCTCTCCAAAATTTCCATGGCGTCTATGCAAATTAAACCGCGACACAACTGTGTTGCCTACCTCACAAAATCGCCGATCTGGACTAAGTTCGATACTGCTATCGATCTTATGGTTCAGTCCCAATACAACAAGGCATTCCTTCTGAACCCCGTTTACGCCGAATCCTTGAACCAATTTTGGATGAACGTTAATGTTACAACTGAGGAGAGCAACACACGATCCCTCCGGTCAGTCGTCAACCACAAAGAAGTAGTGATTACTCCTGCAACAATCCGTAAAATTCTTCAACTGAGTGATGCTACCTCTCCTGCTGGATATCCGAAGGGCACCATAGATCTATCATTTGCTCAGCATGGATATCAAGGTGATCTCAGTGCCACCACCATCATGAAGAAACACTTTAATGACGCTGAGCGCCTGATCTTTCACATGGTCAATGTATGTTTGGCCCCTAAGACATCGTCTTGGGATCAAATGTCCACCAAATGGCAGCAGGTAATGTATTCTATCCTTGAGCAACAACCACTGAACTTTTCAGAATTAAATTTTCAGAGCTCAAAGATATGGCTCAAAAACTAACTGCCAACCGTTGGATACTCTATCCACGGTTCATAATGGCCATTATTATAGACCAGCTTAATGCTGAGGGACTTGTTGGCTTGGGAGTCCCTGCTACGGCTGTTCTGCCAGAAGTATACTCCCGGCACAACTCTGACCGGACACTCAAACTGGCTGCCAAGCTGCGAAAACCCACGCAGCTGGAACCCACAGCCACCACCTCCAAATCCAATGTCCCCACCAAACCCACCAAAAAGAAACCCAAAATGGCTACTCAGGGAATTGAGTCCCCTGAGGATGCTCCTGCACAAACAAACGCAGGATATATACTAGTCCAAACCCCCTAGTGGATACAATGACTCCTCCAGCCACAGCCGCTCAGGCTTCCTCTCAACAGGAGCCTGCAGCAACCCAAGGGGCACCTACTTATCTGGGATCTTACTCACTTGAGGAGATTGCCATTGAAGAGCACCATCCACCCCAGGTGCACACTGCTTCTAACCCCTTACCCCAAACAACCGCCCCTCACAGCCCAACTTTAATAGTTGCACAAGTGCTGACTCAATTGCACTCCTCACCCCCTCCCCAGAAAACACTTCCTACTGGGAATACCTCTACAATTGAGGGGGAGGAACACAGTGCACCTGAGAACCCACAGCACAGGGGTTTCCAATTCTATCTCCTGGTGTAGACAAGGAGCTTAGAATATCTAGTGAGGCTGCCACCTCCTCTGACTCAGCACATGACCAGAGTGAGGCTGGTAACATTGCTAAGACCTCCCTAGAGGCAACAGCTGATGATGGACATTGTCCTGAGGCTGGAAGTCCCCAGTACCAAGCACAAGGGGCACATGCACCAACTGGTCTACACCCAGTGCATGTAAATCCTGCTCTAAGCAGGAGGTCAGGTGATTCAGTATCAACTGATGATGACCTGAGCTTCTTCTATGATGTAGTTGCTCAAAACACCATTCTAGAGGATGAGGTTAGCAGACTCAAAGAGCTGCTGGCCAAGATGTCTCAGGATGCAAGTCCATCTGCCACCATCATACACCCACAGATGGCACCTTCCCTTGAAGGTTTCCCAAACACAGAGCCACCCCAAAATCAACCACCTGCCTCTGCTTCAGGCCCTACTTCTCAGGAACAGAACCCTCCTGAGCAAATAGGTGCTGCACTCCAAAATTCCCTCCCTCTCATCACCCCCATAATCACTGATATAGTGATCAAAGCCCTTGATGAGAGGCTTTCCTCAACATTACAGCCCTTGGTTGATGCTGCTGTCCACAAGACTCTTTCTGCGGTCTCAACCCCTTCCTCCAATGCACCCAAAAGGGGGAGAGTACTGCAGTGAAAGAACAGAAGAGGAAAAGATCCGAGGAAAAGAAGGAGCGAAGCAAGCCCAAAAGGAGGAGAAAGAACAGCAACCAATGCTCACCTACAAGCGAAAGAAAGAAAGGTGCTGATGAGCACATTGCTGAAGATAAAGCCTTGGAGCTACTGATAAAAGAGGCTGATGCCGAACACAGCAGATCAATGGACAACATCATTGATCAGCTGTTTAGGCAAGGCCATGACACCAATAAACTTGACTCTGAGATTCGACGACTAGAGATTGAAGAAATCCAGAATAGATGGGCAAGTTATGAAGTGTTAGAAAGAGAAAGGCTTGAAATCATGATCAGATTTATTGCAAAATATCTTGGAAGGTCAATGATCGAAATCAAAGCTTGGTCCAGGGACAGTATCTTGGCAATCACCACAAGATCTGTTCGTCTCTGAAGCATACACTAAGGGGCTTGTTATTGAAGCTTTGAATGAAGCGGGTGCTGGGAGCAGGACTGAGCTAGCCAAGCAATCAAAAGCCACACTCACCTCAAGGATGCTAGCACAGCCTGTCAACATTCCCACACCAAAACCACCCAAAACACAACCCACCAACCAACTCCCTTACCCTCAAAAACCCATAGCCGATGATATACCCTTGAAGAAGAAGAGAAGGATATTGAGGCTAGAAGACGATGAAGAAGATGAAGAAGACAGGCTGCCGCTCTCAGCTGTGATTCAGTTGCCTAAGGCCACAAGTCACTCCTCAGCAATTACTCCTGAAGTCCAGAGACAATGGTTAAAGTGAAGCTAGAAGAAGAAGAGCTTCATAAACAGCATGATGAGGAATTGCTGAAGAGAGTTGACAAAGCTATGCAGCCACATCTTCCATCATCAATATGAAGGAGCAAGCCCTCAGACTTTACACTCTAGGCATACCTTTCAATATCAAAAGGAAAGAGTGAGGATTTGGCCTGATCCCAGGGTCTCTCACAGAATTCATAAGAACAATATACCTCGGAGATACATTGGCCAGGTGAAAAAGATCGTAGATGAAGTGATCTCTCTGGTCTTTGTAGTTTCACCCTGGGAAATCCTAGAAGACTTCAAGAAGGCCTACAAGCTAATCTAACCCCTCAGAAGATGCTGAAAAAAAATAGTGAAAAAGGGGTTAGTTTACAAGAGGCTTGAAGAAGTCAGGAAAAATGAGCTCCAGTTGTTCCTAGAGGGTAATCACCCGGATGAGTTTGCTTACAGAATAATAACAACTGTGGAGCTAAAGAATGGGAAACAGGCCAAATACCTGTCTGAGTATTATGGGCGGAATCATTGTTTGAAGGAGGTGCTGAAGAGCTAACCATGGAGGAACAAATCACTTTCCTTGAGGCCTACACAAGAGAGTCGTACAGACTCATTATGGGGAAGTGAATCTCATGAATGGGATAACAACTCTGTGTCCAGTTCCCCAAAACAGAGTTCCCATTCATACTCTGCCAAACAAATATTTGAGGTTCTTCCCAGGCCGGAGCTTACATGGGTCATCTTCTCTACTGATCAAGAAGGAAAAAGACAAACATTTTGCCATCAATAAGTGGGAGAATAAATAAGTTAGAGGTTTTGGCTGCATTGGTTCAGGGGGAGTTTGTTGGACCAAAAGAACCAATGAGCCAAGATCAGAAAACCTCTAAGTCCCACACGGTATCACAACAACTGCTGAAAGCCTCATCAGTAGTTTGACAAGTGCTGAAGACTTCAACAGCTGAAGATCAAGTGCTGAAGACCTTAACAGCTGAAGAACCAAAGTGCTGAAGTACAACAGCTGAAGAACACAAGTGCTGAAGCTGAAAGACCAAAGTACTGAAGTACAACAGCTGAAGAGTTCACAAGTGCTGAAGATCAACAACTGATGTACAAAGTCTGAAGACAAAGACTGAAGACATCAGCTGATGATATCTACTGAAGTCATCAGCTGATGAAACACCTGAAGGTCAAAGTCTGAAGATCAAGTACTGAAGCCTCAGTAGTTTGTCACAACTGCTGAAGAGTACTTCTTCAGTAGTTGTGATAGTAGTAGTTTTATTTTCTATGTTTCAGTAGTTTTGTAAAACGACTGAAGAGCTTGTTCTTCAGTCGTTGTAGTTTCAGTAGTTTTATATTTTGTACTTAACTTGCTGATATGTTCTCAGTAGTGTGAACATTTCAGTAGTTTGTTAAGAATTAGTTATTTCTGTATTGGATCTGCCAGTTGTCACTTTCCGTGATAACAGCAGAGTGACTGTTGCACTCTATATAAGGAGTGACAACCTATTGTAATCAGTGAATGAATGAGGAATTGAATGGAATGAATGATTGATTCGATTAGAAATATTCCTCATCTATAAACATCCTAGAAATCAGAAATACATATTCTCCCTATAACTGTATGCGATCTTAATGTCACATATATCGTTAGCTTGCTACAATTGGTCTAATTCGTGGTTGTATTCCGCTGCTTTATATTCTGATACATCAAACTTGTGATCACTGATCCTGTCATTTGTATCACTTTGGGTTACCCAGTTTACTGTTTGATTAGAGTTTAGATAATCTACCTTGTGTTGTGTGTTGTAATTGTGTTCAAGCCTAAACGATCCTGCAAGATGATTCGCTAAAAATAGAAAAAAAAGAAGAAAAGGATGAAGACCTCTTGATAACCAAAGAATACTGGAAGAAAAGGTTGAATCATCAATGTTCATGAACCTATAACCATGGGTTTGCATATGACATCGTTGAAAGAATGAATAACTGAGATGAAGAATATGTTGAATGAGTTGAGCTTGCAAGATTCATAATTCTTTATTGTGACTATGAAGCATTCATAACTTTTCAAGCCATTTAGAAAATCAAGAAAGATCTAGGTCATTGTGGTACAGCTAAGCTTCAAAATACAATATGGTTTACTATTACAGGGTCACAACTACAAAAGCTATGAACTCAAAGGAATATCATTTAATGAGCTAAGGAGCATGATGGAGCATTTTATGTGTGTTGAGCTTGACACAGGAGTGAGATTTAGAACTGAAGCTCCAATCTCAGTCTGTGAGGAACAAAGCAAACTCCCTGCTGATCTTATAACTGATGAATCTAAAGATCAGCAACAAGGGAAAGATAAGCTAATAAGAGAGCCTAGGGTAGTTATCCCTGGAAAAGTATGGCCTCTAGTCACAACAGTAAAAGAAATCACTAAACAAAAATCTACATTGATAGAGCTATATGATCACATCACAACTCCTAGTTTTGTGGAAGAAAACATGATTATAGCCTGGAAATATGATCAGAATGGGATTGTGCAATCATCAAAAGAACATGTGGAAGTATCCAATACTTCGATGATGTAGAAGCATTATTGAGTCTTCCTGAGAGATATTAAAGATCTGCAAACTAATCATGTCTAACTATCCAATCCATTCAAGGGGAAGAGATTTTTCTGTGTGTGTGGGAAAGATAAAGACAAAATTCATAGATGATATGCTCAAGGAGGCTAAGAGAGATGATGCTGCGCATAGAAAGTGAATTCAAAGAATCAAAAGAACAACATCTAAGCCCTCTTCACTTATAGATGATGAAATGTTAAAAAGGGTTGGATACAATAATAGAAATACAACACTATCAAAAGCTTCAAGGGAAATCAATATATATCTCCTATAATAGAATGGGGTTATGTTGAAAAAAACAAAAGAGCTAGGGTTGCTGAGGAATGCTGAAAGGAAGAAGGCTGATAAGATAAGAATTTTTGACCCTGTGGAGATCAAATTGCTTCACCCAAGCTATACATCATACCTTCAAGACAAATTCTTCCCAAAGCTAACTGATGAAAGGGATAAGAATGACTTATGTCTATATGTGCACATGATTCAAGTTGTGGAATAAGCTACATGCTAAAGCATATAAGAGAAGAAGGTATAATCATGGGATGTTGAAAGGTGCTAACATTGAAGATATAACAGAACTGAGAATCTCAGAAGAAGATGAGCTGGAATAATTAGTAACCAATGTGTGGAAACTCTTACTACCGAAGAAGACATACAGGGATTGAGCTTTAACACTCTTAAAAAGATATACAGAATGGACATTAAATACAAGTATGATGATCAAAAGGATGCAGTGTCTTACTTCAACAAAGGAATAGTGGCAAATTGAAAGAACTCTTAGTTTTCAAGAGCTGATTACAAGTGTCTAACCCTATGGGAGGAGCATTGTTAGGTCTAGGATCACTAGATATAGTCCATTTTATATAGGCTAAGAACTTGAATTAATATTTGATATTGATAATTGGTTCCTAGTTTATGTGCTTAATGTAAAAGTCATTCATGTCTTACATATATGTAATGTGATGATGTAATGGAGTATGATATATGCCTTGATGTTTATTTATCTTTGATTTATATGTATGAACTTTCTATATAGGTTTGAGGTTGTTATACACAATTCTAAGTCAATAATGATTAAGAATTGTGTTCAACTTAGTTGGGTGACAATTCTAAGTCAATAATGATTAAGAATGCATCATGCTTATGGACAAGTCGCACGACTGAACCAGGAGACTAGATCAGTCATATGATTGAGACATAAGATTGACTAAGTCGCAGGACTGAACCTTCAGTCATGCGTATGAACCAATTGCATGAGTCAGTCGCACGACTGAACCATGCTAATGGTTTATTCATATGAATGGCAGCTGAAAACCTATAAATACCACATAATTCGTGAAAAAAAACACTTGGAGAGATAATTCGAATATACATAAACCCTAGCCGTCCAGAGCGTCCAAGTTCGCCAATCCAACTTCATGGTTCGATCTTGATCGATTCCTACTCATTCTTAATGTTTAGTTCATTATATATCGAGCTGGTTATCGTTCTCACTGATTGGATCGCCAGTCAAATAGCATTCTGCACTATTGATATGGTTTCACGTAGAATCAGTTGTACTCCGTACATACACGATCCCCTAACAAGTGGTATGAGAGCATTGGCTTGTGATTTTGCGTGGATTCGATTAGTTTTGGTGCTAAAAACCTACGTTTTAAATCAAAAGATTCACCAGTTTGCTTCAAAAGGTGTTTTTGACGTTTGCATGCATTAAAGTTTAGTTTTTTCATTACACGGAAGATTAGGGTTCGTGGGAAACTCGAATTTTGTGTCAAAGTGTCAAAATATTCGATTTTACAAACACAACAGCCTTCAGTCGCACAATTGGTTCATTCGTACAATTGAATTCAATCGTATACTCCATCCGCATGACTGAACTCAGTCGTATCTCTCATTCGCATGACCGAAGAACTCCAGTCGTTCTGATTCCAATCGTCTTGTTCATACGCACGGCTAAATCCAATCGCATGATTGAACTCATTCGCATCCTTCATCCACACGAGTTATCCATACTCATAGCCCATTCGCACGAGTAAAACTGTCCTGTTCTAAAAGTACCAATTTTAAAGCAATGGAAGACCAATTTGCTGCATTTACTGCGGAAAGGACTCCCGCACCCCGAACCTTCTACTTCTGGAGAATGAGATTGGAAATCATAATAAACTGCCAAAGCTGTTAACATTAGATGAATATCCACAGTGGAAACAACGGTTTGAAATCAATTTAAATGGAGTTGATCCAAATCTTTGGACATCCGTTGAGATTGGTTATATGGTACTAGTCAGTGCTAATGGAGTCTAGTTGACTTTAGCAGGAATGAGTGAAGCTCAGAAGATTTTGTTCAATGATGAAGAGAAAGTATATGCCTTGTTGACTCAGTAAATACCTAAGGACATCTTTCATCAGTTCTCGTAGAACAAGCAGGCTAAGAAGTGATGGGAGGCATTGTAAAAGAGATATGATGGAAACACACTCTTAAAGTACTAAAGGCTAAAGCTCTCAAAAAGGAATTTGGTAATTTCTCTTTGATAGGGAATGAGAGGTTGGATGATATTATTGAAAGATTCTATCATCTGATGAGTGAGTTGCACACTCATGGTGTGACAACATTATGGAAGATAAAGTTTCAAGCTTTGGTAATTGTTTGCCTGATAAATGGGATTCATTTGTGTCTAATATGAGACAAAACGACATTCTTGCGACGTTAGACATAACTGATTTCGTCTTGAAGTTAAGGGAGGAAGAACTGCAAATGAAATACAAGTCGAAGAAAGGGTCCTATGTTCAGAATCCTTCACTTTACAACTCAGTTTCGACTACAGCTGTTTCAGGAGCACCGTTACAAACAACATTCATGTGTTGTTCTTCTGCTCCATCCCAAAATAGTGCTTCAGGAACTGAAACACCAGGGTCATTTGGAACCCAATACATAGTTCCTGAGGCAAATACTACAAAGATGAAGACTGAGAATCTCGGAAATGTCATAGTGGAAGTTGCTAAGGAGCACATGGATCTTCTAGCGGCTGTTAATTGCCGGTAAGATTGGAAATTCTCATCTTGGAGATGAGGATTATGAGCAAGTTAATGAAAATGAGCTAGAAAGAATGGACATAATGTGGGTCTTGGCTAGTGTAGTCAGAAGAACAAAGAGTTTGTCAAAAAGACGGGGCAAAATCTAGTAGCCACTAAAGATATGACTTTTGGTTTTGAAAAAACCAAAGTCACATGTTTCAACTATGGTGAAAAAGGGCACTTCAAACATGAATATGTAAAGCCCAAGAAATCTGAAAATGGAAACCCATTTCCTACATTGAATCATCAAGACAAAGACATGATTAGAACTACTTCTTCAAGTAAAGAGACAAAGGCTCTGACTGCTCAAGGTGATGAAGGGCAAAATTGGTCCTTCCGCTTTGTTTCTCCAGGTGAATCAAATATTGCCTGGTCGATGCACTAGATGATGGATATGCTAGTGAATGTGAAATCATAGCTGAGCAAGCGATATCAGATATCGAAGAAGGAGTGAATGTTGTAAATCACTTGGTTGGGGAAGAGCTCAGAGCAACAAACTCATAATCTCCAGTCAACAAAGAGTCTGATATAGCTTTGATGGCCGATTCGTTTGATTCCTCATAGGTAAGTTCTAAAGACCAATTGTTTGAAAAACATGCTTGTAATGAATGTGACAAATTTAGGGAAAGAATTGATCTAAAATTTGCAAGGTTATTAGAACACAATGATAATTTGGTGAACGATTTACAACTCTGCACCGAGGCTAATCTTATTTTTAAACAAATGAGTGTAGTTTCAAAGAAAAAATAGAACTTTTGGGAAAACAACTAATGGAAACTGAGGTTGTCGCATTAAATCAAGCAAATGACATAAAGTTTAATTTAAATTCTTTGAAAAAAAATAAAAAAGGAAAAAACCGTTTTAGAAGTCGAAGTTGAATCTTTAAAACAAAAACTGCATAGTTTCGCTAGTTCTTCTCATATAGTTCAAAACTTAGTGAAAGAACGAAATAATGGGGAATGTCTGGGTTATAAAGTAGTTCCACCACCACATGCAATCCTTTTGAACACTAAATGTAGACCAATCAATCATAATCCAGTAAAGGATCATGTGGTGTCCACTCTTTTGATTAGTGATCCTGATTCCACGGGGAAACCTATGAAATCCATCACTAAACAGAAGGTGTCTACTTTGAAATGAAGATTAAAGTTTATCAATTAGATGTAAAACGTGCATTCCTTCATGGTGAAATCCGTGAAACAGTCTACGTCAGTCAGCCCAAAGGATTTGAGGATCCTTATTGTCGGGATAGAGTTTATAAACTGGACAATGCGCTTTACTGGCTCCATCAAGTCCCTAGAGTCCAATTTGAGAAACTCTTAACTAATCTAGTGAAACATGGTTTTCGCAGAGGAGTTATTGATTGCCCATTATTCATCAAAGAAAAGGATGGTATTTACTACTGGTACATATATATGTGGGACATAATCTTTGGTTCCAAAAATAAAGAATTATGTAAAGAATTCGAATATGTAATGAAAGCAGAGTTTGAGATGAGTGCCATGGGGGAGATGAAGTACTTTCTTGGATTACAGGTGGATCAGACACCAAAAGGAATCTTTCTGCATTAAACCAATATGTGGGAGATATTATCAGTGGATCCAACATGGAGAATGCTACGGCTGCTGGAACTCCACTTGCCACGAACCATGACGTGGCACCTGATGAAAATTGTAATGTGGTTGATGCCACAATGTAAAGAGGAATGATCGGATCCCTAATGTACATCACAACCTCTCGTCCTGATATTATGTATGCCACATGTCTATGTTCCACATATCAGGCAAAACCAAAAGTAAATCATCTCATTGGAGTTAAAAGGATCTTTTGTTATGTGAAGGGTAATCCAACACTCGGGTTGTGGTGTCCTTATGATGATGACTTTGAGCTTAAAGTGTATAGTGACTCGGACTATGGTGGTTGCATGATGAACTACAAGTCAACATCAACAGGATGCCAGTTCTTTGGTAGACAGTTAGTCACCTGGCAGTGTAAGAAGTAGACATCAGTTGCTCTGTCAACATGTGAAGCTGAAATGTTGTTGCTGCAAGTGTTGTTCGCAAATCATTTCGATTCAACAGCAAATGTGTGTCTACGGTTTGCAATTTTTTAACACCCCTATCTTTATTAATAATTTTGCTGCAATTGCAGTCACCAAAAATCCGGTCCAACACCCTAAAACAAAACACATCAGCATTAAATATCACTTTATACGTCATTGTTTTGAAAAGCAATTAATCAATGTTGTTAAAATTAATATGGATTTTCAACGTGCCGACCTCTACACAAAAGCATTTGACAAACCTCGGTTTTTATATCTTTTAGAGGTTAATGGCGTGAAAAAGAAAAGTGATGTGATTCAAGATGACGAAAGTTCTTAGTCCGACATGTATTTCCTTAGGTTATTATTTATTTTCTTTTATTTTATTTTCCTGTCTATTAAAATCCAAAAAACACAAAAAGATTTTCGGTTTTAGAATTTTAGGGGGAGAATAGTTTAGTTTACTATTTACTTAGTTGCAGTATTTATTTACTTAAAAAAACAAGGGGGAGGGTAGATTAGCTAAAAGAAACGAAATCAAAAGTATGATTTTGATTCAAAGTTTATGGAAAATGATAGTACACAGGGAACAAATTGGTTGGGACTTCAAAAGGATTTACATGCTCAACATGCTAAATTTGAATTGCAAGTCTAAGAAGTCTAAGCACACCAAAAGAAAATGATAGTAAAACTAGTATGCTACTGAGGTAACATACAGCAAGTAGACCTAGAGGTTGCTAGTTCTTATATGATGTGTCGGTAGATTCAAGACAATAGATGTGTGCGGATGACCATAAATATGAGCAAAGCACATGAAAAAAACTGCTAAGTGCAATCAAGCTAATGACTAATGTTGTTGGTGCGTTCTGTACAAAAAAGACAAATGCTCTAACAAGAAGATAGGTTGTGTGCCTCTATGCTGTATGATGGCACTGACCTGAGGATAAGCATAACCTAAATATTGTAGAATTCATTGTTGTTTGTCCCTCTCTACTGTGCGATGGCACCGACCTGAGGCTTGGCATCTCTGTGAAAGCTCTTAGAATAGTTTCTTCTTATCAAATGCCCGTAGACCGCTCCAAAAATCTCCTGACAAACGTTGATTACCATATCAGTGGGGGAACCACAAATGCTTGTTGAAATAATTAAACCTAACTCATCACCAATGTGAGTCAAAAATTTGTGTATGTATTTAAGTGGACAAATATACTGACAATCATCATGGCTACAACTCTTGATAGTCAAAACCTTGTGTGCATCTTATAGCGTATGATTTCCTGAAAGTGCTATTGACTCTCAGACAAAACATGAATTTAGCATCAAAGTGCATATTTACTGGGTCCCAAATGATTATGATATACCTGTATGATTCCATAATGAATTTTTCCAGAAATGATCAAATTAACTTGAAGTTATTTTTCTCAGGAAGTAAAATCGGTTAGATGTATTCTAAAAGGTTTCCATCCATCTCAAATAGAAAACCACAAAAATATGTCTTGTTTCTTTTAAATTTCAAGTAGTTTTCTATTTTCTAGTTTTTTGTTGCGTAGATGTCTGACTATACAACTGGATGAAATCTGTGAATCACTCACTAAAGGTGGTCACGTTTGAGCTAACCAATCAGTTCTAATTAAATGGATTACGTCTGAACTGATCAAGTGATGTTAAATTAAAAGGGTCATGTCTGAGATGATCATAGGTCATAATGGTATATATCAAAAGTATAAATTTTAAGTGTTTGAAAGTGTATGAGGTCAAACTCATAAGTATGAGCCAATCGCATGACTGGATCTTAAGTATGAGCCAATCGCACGATTGAACCATAAGTATGAGCTAGTCACTAGATTGGACCATGAGTATGAGGGAACCATGCGATTGGATCACAAGAATGAACCAATCTGTTAGGGAAGACGGTGTACATACGGAGTACTAACTGATTCTACGTGAAACCAGATCAAATAGTGCAGAATCCTATTTGACTGGCGTTCCAATCAGTGAGAACAATAACCCGATAGATATAAGAATGACAAAACGTTAAGAACGAGTAGGAATCGTTCAAGATCAAACTATGAAGTTGGATTAGCTGTTCTGGACGTTCTGGACGGCTACGGTTTGTGAAAATACGAAATATCTCTCAAGTGTCACTCAAAGTTATGTTTTTCCACAAATTAAGTGGTATTTATAGGTTTGCACTTTCCATTCGTATGACTGAACCATTAGCATGGTTCAGTTGTGCGACTGAATCATGCGATTGAGTCATATGCATGACTGAAGGTTCATTCGTGTGACTGAGTCAATCTTATGTTTCAATGATACGACTGATCCAGTCTCCTGGTTTAGTCATGCGACTAGTCCATAAGCATGATATATTCATATGTATGGTCCATTAGCATGAATAATCACCTGACTGAGTTGAACACAATTCTTAATCATTATTGACTTAGAATTGTGTACAACAACCTCAAACATATATAGAAAGTTCATACATATGACTTATACTTTACCCAATAATAATATAAATAATAAACTACAAATAAACATCATAACTCATATCATATTTCATTAAGTCATCACATTACATTAGTGTAAGAAATGAAAGACTATTACATTAAGATCATAAAGTAGGTATACAATGTATTAACAAGTCCCCCTTGGACCTAGTTTAGCCTATTATCTTACATTCTTCACATGCTCTTGGAATTTCTTGAACTTTGCTTCTCTTGTGACTCCCGCGTGTATCTCAAACGCAAAGCAGAGTCGTATAACGTGTTGGAATTGTAGAGCTTGTACAATGTCTTGCGTGTCATAGAATAGTGGCCACTTGTATAGAGTGTAAACATCTTCAGCAGACAAGTTTGTAAGCCACATTGGGTCAAATACCCTGATAGTCTCTATCTTTCTATCTTTATTCAATACTATGACCGCTTTTCCCATCCGCCAATCATAATACCACCATTTGAAGTGTGGAGTAAAGTCCTGAGGAATTTCTCATAAGGAATCTTTGACATTGTGCGTGCCGGACTCCACTTCAGCACCACCTTTGCTCTTCCAAATATAGTATCAACTTCAAACTTACGAATGAACCTATTAGGTTGTTGAGGTTTGAAGTTTACCCATCTGGTGTGGTATTCTCTTTTTAATGTAGCCTCAAACCATCCCAACATCTTCGTTGGGTTGGCATACAAAAGATCTAAGCATGCCAGGCGGTTGAGTTAAAAGAAGAGTCTTCAGATCATGCGGATATCTGAAGTACTCAATCCCCTTCTCTCTTTTAACATCATAGACTTCTAAGTCTTCAAAATATGCCTATGTTATAATCTTGCCCGACACTTTCTGATATCTCTTGACTTTGTAAAGTTTGGTGTAGGCATTCTGCTTTGGAGGTGCGCATTGGGCTTTCATTTCGGCAAATCAAGCGACCCATTCAACTTTCTTTAGGTCAACATTAGCATCTGAAGCTTGGGCATGACTTTCATCTTTTCCTTTCTCTTTCTCCATCTCTTCCAACTTTTCAAAAGTAGCACTGCCAAAACTTTCGCTCAAGTTGGGGATAACATTGCCCGCAGGGTCAGTGTACTCTGGATGGTGCTCAGTTGTAATATCCTCAATCTCAATCTCATTAACATCCTGAAGCTCCTCATCACTTAGGACCTCTACTTCTGAGCATCCTTAATAATTTCATCAGGATTTAGTCGGAATTCTCAGCCAGCTGCTAATCGGTCAGATCATGAATGATTTCTCCTTCTTTGGGAGTGTAGCTCACTGACCTTCTGATGATCCCTTGCAAATCAAGAATCATTATGAGTTGAGTCTTGATTTGCTGAAGGGTGAGGACATCATATTCATCTTGTTGTTCAGCTCGATCTGTTTGATTAAAAAATTAACATATCACAAATAAGTCATTAATCAAGACATTGAAACATAAACAAACATAAGTAATCACTAATTACATTAATGTAATACATAATTCAAGTACAAAAATTTTAAATACAAAAACATCTAATCATTACTTTTGCCTTGATCTATCGTCTCTTCAGCTTGAGGAGCTAAGGACGAGGCTCCTTGATCTTGATTTCTCTTTATGCTCCTCTCCTGAGCTTGAGTGGAGGCTGATGCAGTAGCATCACCTTCTTGAGCATCCTCCTTGTCCTTTCCACTCGGTCCAGCTCCCTTATCATCGTGTTCTTCTTCTATAGATTCATCTTCAGTGAGCTCATCATCATCATCAACATCATCACCATCCTTAATCTTTAACGACTCACTTTTGGATCCTTTTAGCTTTAGCAAGATCTTCTTGTTCTTTTACTCCAGATCCTCTCATCTTCACCGATGCCATCACCAGCTCATTTCGAATTTTCAGTTGCATGGTGTGCTTGGTGACAGATCAGTGATCACAAGTTTGTTTGTATGTATAAATATAAGCAGCGGAATACAAACACGAATTAGACAAATTGTAGCAAGCCAACGATATTTGTGAGCATCAAGATCGCATACAGTTATAGGGAAGAATATGTATTTCTGATTTCTAGGAATGTTTATAGATGTAGAATATTTCTAATCGAATCAATCATCATTCCATTCAATTACTCATTTCATTCAATGATTACAATAGGTTGTCACTCTTATATAGAGTGCAACAGTCACTGCTGTTATCACGGAAAGTGACAACTGGCAGATCCATACAGAAATAACTAATTCTTAACAAACTACTGAAATGTTCACAACTACTGAGAACATATCAGCAAGTTAAGTACAAAATATAAAACTACTGAAACTACAACGACTGAAGAACAAGCTCTTCAGTCATTTTACAAAACTACTGAAACATAGAAAATAAAACTACTGATATCAACACTGAAGAGGTACTCTTCAGCAGTTGTGACAAACTACTGAGGCTTCAGTACTTGATCTTCAGACTTTGACCTTCAGGTGTTTCATCAGCTGATGACTTCAGTAGATATCATCAGCTGATGTCTTCAGTCTTTGTCTTCAGACTTTGTACATCAGTTGTTGATCTTCAGCACTTGTGAACTCTTCAGCTGTTGTACTTCAGTACTTTGGTCTTTCAGCTTCAGCACTTGTGTTCTTCAGCTGTTGTACTTCAGCACTTTGGTTCTTCAGCTGTTAAGGTCTTCAGCACTTGATCTTCAGCTGTTGAAGTCTTCAGCACTTGTCAAACTACTGATGAGGCTTTCAGCAGTTGTTGTGATACCGTGTGGGACTTAGAGGTTTTCTGATCTTGGCTCATTGGTTCTTTTGGTCCAACAAACTCCCCCTGAACCAATGCAGCCAAAACCTCTAACTTATTTTTACTCCCACTTATTGATGGCAAAAATGTTGGTCTTTTTCCTTCTTGATCAGTAGAGAAGATGACCCATGTACGCTCCGGCCTGGGAAGAATCTCAAATATTTGTTTGGCAGAGTATGAATGGGAACTCTGTTTTGGGGAACTGGACACAGAGTTGTTATCCCATTCATGAGATTTACTTCCCCATAATGAGTCTGTATGACTCACGAACATAGGCCTCAAGGAGAACAATTTGTTCCTCTTGAGAGAGTTCTTCAGCTCCTCCTTCGAAGAAGAACTCTGGACCATAGTACTCTGATAAGTACTTCATGGTCCTGCCATTTTTCAGCTCCACCGTAGTTACCTCCCTATATACAAATTCATCAGGATTTGCCTTCAAGGAGTAACTGGAGCTCATTCTTTTGGATGTCTTCAAGCTTTTTATATAACAACCCCTTCTTAATCATCTTGTTTTCTAGTAAGGCTTGAGGTGTCTTCTTTGCTTGGCGAGCTTTCTTGAATTCATCAATGATTTCCCAAGGTGAGACTACAACGGCCAACATGATGGTAGATTCTATTGTTTTTCGTACTTGGCCGTTGTATCTGTGTGGGGTTTTCTTTTATGGATTCTAGAACTCACCCTGGGGTCTGGCCATACTCTCACTCTCTCCTTCTGATACTGAAAGGTGTGCATGAGAGTGTACAGCCTTTGAGCATGCCCTTTCATGGCTTGAATAGATGATGACTGAGGAAATTCCTTGTCAACCATCTTCAACAGTTGCTCATCGTGCTGTTTTGTGTTCTTCTTCTTCTATCTTGACTCTGACCATTTCCCTTTGAGAGTCAGGTGTGATCATGGATTGACTTCGGGGTTTTGGTAGCTTCAGAACAGCAGAGAGTGGCAGACTATCATCTTCATCCTCTTCTTCTTCTTCTTCTTCTTCCATCCTCAGCACCCTTCTCCTCCTTCGGGTACATCACTGGATGATGGTGGGTTGGTGAAGGGATTGGTTTTGAAGAAGAGGATGTTTGGATTTTGGCTTAGAGGTTGGTTGGGAGATTTGAGGGATAGGATCTGTTTGAGTGGGTGGAAGGGAAGGTTGATCTAGCATCCTTGTAGTTAATTTCGCCTTTGTGAGTTTAGCCATCTCTAACCTTTTGCCAGCCCCAGCCTCATCAAGGGCTTCCACAATAATCCCTTTTGAATTGCTCAGACAGACAGATTCTGGTGGCTATAGCCAGAATGCTGTCCCTGGACCATGCGCGGATCTCCATTAATGATCTTCCCAAGTATTTTGCAATAAAGCGGATCATTATTCCAACCTCTCTTTCTCAAGAGCATCATACCCTGCCCATCGGGTTTGTATCTCTTGTACTTCTAACCTTCTGATCTCACTATCCAGTGTGGCTGTGTCAAACCCCTGCCTGAAGAGTTGTTCAATTATTTTATCCATGGAGCGGCTGTGTGTGGTGTCAGCTTCTTTGACCAGCTCCTCCAAGGATTTGTCTTCAGCAGTGTGATCATCAGCACTTCTCTTTCGCTTGTACGTGAGCAGAGGTTGCTTTTCTTTCCTCCTCTTCCTTTTCCTCAGATCTTTTCCTCTTCCTTTCTTCACTGCAGTACTCTCCCCCTTTTGGTTGCATTGGAGGAGGGGTTGGTACCGCAGAAAGAGTCTTTTGGACAGCAGCATCAACAGGGGCTGTAATGTGGTGGAAAGCCTCTCATCAAGGGCTTTGATCACTATATCAGTGATTATGGGGGTGATGAGAGGGAGGGAATTTTGGAGTACAGCACCTATTTGCTCAGGAGGGTTCTGTTCCTGAGAAGTAGGGCCTGAAGCAGAGGCAGGTGGTTGATTTTGGGGTGGCTCAGTGTTTGGGAAACCTTCAAGGGAAGGTGCCATCTGTGGGTGTATGATGGTGGCAGATGGACTTGCATCCTGAGACATCTTGGCCAGCAGCTCTTTGAGTCTGCTAACCTCATCCTCTAGAATGGTATTTTGAGCAACTACATCATAGAAGAAGCTCAGGTCATCATCAGTTGATACTGAATCACCTGACCTCCTGCTTAGAGCAGGATTTACATGCACTGGGTGTAGACCAGTTGGTGCATGTGCCCCTTGTGCTTGGTACTGGGGACTTCCAGCCTCAGGACAATGTCCATCTCAGCTGTTGCCTCTAGGGAGGTCTTAGCAATGTTACCAGCCTCACTCTGGTCATGTGCTGAGTCAGAGGAGGTGGCAGCCTCACTAGATATTCTAGCTCCTTGTCTACACCAGAGATAGAATTGGGAAACCCCTGTGCTGTGGGTTCTCAGGTGCACTGTGTTCCTCCCCCCTCAATTGTAGAGGAATTCCTAGTAGTAAGTGGTTTCTGGGGAGGGGTGAGGAGTGCAATTGAGTCAGCATTGTGCAACTATTAAAGTTGGCTGTGAGGGGCGGTTGTTTGGGTAAGGGGTTAGAAGTGTGTGCACCTGGGGTGGATGGTGCTCTTCAATGGCAATCTCCTCAAGTGAGTAAGATCCCAATAAGTAGGTGCCCCTTGGGTTGCTGCAGGCTCCTTGAGAGGAAGCCTGAGCGGCTGTGGCTGGAAAAGTCATTGTATCCACTAGGGGGTTAGGACTAGTGGATATATCCTGCGTTTTGTGTGCAGGAGCATCCTCAGGGGACTCAATTCCCTCAGTAGCCATTTTGGGTTTCTTTTTGGTGGGTTTGGTGGGGACATTGGATTTGGAGGTGGTGGCTGTGGGTTCCAGCTGCGTGGGTTTTCGCAGCTTGGCAGCCAGTTTGAGTGTCCGGTCAGAGTTGTGCCGGGAGTATACTTCTGGCAGAACAGCCGTAGCAGGGACTCCCAAGCCACAAGTCCCTCAGCATTAGCTGGTCTATAATAATGGCCATTATGAACCGTGGATAGAGTATCCAACGGTGGGCAGTTAGTTTTTGAGCCATATCGTTGAGCTCTGAAATATAATTCTGAAAAGTTCAGTGGTTGTTGCTCAAGGATAGAATACATTACCTGCTGCCATTTGGTGGACATTTGATCCCAAGACGATGTCTTAGGGGCCAAACTACATTGACCATGTGAAAAATCAGGCGCTCAGCGTCATTAAAGTGTTTCTTCATGATGGTGGTGGCACTGAGATCACCTTGATATCCATGCTGAGCAAATGATAGATCTATGGTGCCCTTCGGATATCCAGCAGGAGAGGTAGCATCACTCAGTTGAAGAATTTTACGGATTGTTGCAGGAGTAATCACTACTTCTTTGTTGTTGACGACTGACCGGAGGATCGTGTGTTGCTCTCCTCAGTTGTACATTAACGTTCATCCAAAATGGTTCAAGGATTCGGCATGTAAAACGGGGTTCAGAAGGAATGCCTTGTTGTATTGGGACTGAACCATAAGATCGATAGCAGTATCGAACTTAGTCCAGATCGGCGATTTGTGAGGTAGGCAACACAGTGTGTCGCGGTTTAATTTGCATAGACGCCATGGAAGTTTTGGAGAGGAACGTTAGGTTTGAAGAAGATGAAGCATGGAGAGCTCAGGTTTAAGGTATTTATAGGTACGGGTGAGGAAACGACTGAAGGATGTGGTGTTAGTCATCAGTAGTTTTAAACGACCGTTGACATGGTATATCCTTTCAGACGTTGAAACAGCTGAAGTCGTGGTGTTAGGCATCAGTAGTTTAGAAAACTACTGAAGACCGTGGTTTTGACTTCAGATGATTGAAACAACTGAGGACATGGTGTTTGTCATCAGTAGTTTGAAACTACTGAAGACAGTGGTTTGTCATCAGCTGTTGTAAACGACTGAAGACTTGGTATTGGTCATCAGTAGTTATAAAACTGCTGAAGACGTGGTTTTGCTTCAGTTGTTTAAAATGAAACAGCAGTTGTACAAACGACTGAAGAGAAAGTTCTCTTCAGCTGTTTTCGTCAATTCTTAGCTTTTCAGCTGTTTCAAACTGTCCTCAACACATTCATCAGTCTTTATGGCTGATTTCAGTTGTTTCATAGGACATCAGTACTTATCTGTTTTTACTGATTGCAGTAGTTATGACTGCATCAGTAGTTAACTACTTCAGTAGTTTAGAGCAGATGAAGTACTTCAGTACTTGTGAGCATTTAGCCTTCAGTAGTTATAAAAACTACTAAGGTTGAAAGAGCTCATCAGTACTTATATGTGACAGGCACTCATGATCATCAATATGAATTACTGAGATCATCAGTAGTTGTCACCTATTCTAGCTGCAGCATACCAAGCCTTAACACCAGGTTTTGGAAAGTTGAACTATCCAAAGGCTTAGTAAAAATGTCTGCAAGCTCATCAGCACTAGGCACAAACTTAGGATCAATCAACCTTTTTCAAAACAATCCCTTATAAAATGATGTCTGATCTCTATATGTTTGGTCCTAGAGTGCTGGACTGGATTTTTGACAATGCAAAGAGCTGAAGCCTATCCATTAACAATGGAGTCTTAGTCTCTGTAATGCCATAATCCAAAGTTGGTTTTGAAGCCAGAGTACCTGAGATGTACAGCTTGCAGCAGCAATGTACTCTGCTTCCGCAGTGGATGTAGCAACTGAGGTCTGTTTCTTGCTCTGCCAAGAAATCAAGCAGTTGCCTAGGAATTGACATCCACCAGAAGTTGATTTCCTGGTCAACTTACACCCTGCATAGTCACTGTCAGAAAAAGCAACTAATTTACCAGAATGTCTGGTAGAATACCATAAACCTAGAGATGGAGTGCCTTGCAGATATCTAAAGATCCTCTTGACTGCATCAGATGAGACTCTTTAGGTGCAGCCTGAAATCTAGCACAAACACATGTAGCAAACATAATATCTGGTCTAGAAGCTGTTAAATACATCAAGGACCCAATCATACATCTGTAAAGTGTTTCATCAACACTTTACCTTTCTGATCTGAGTCCAGTTGTGTGGTGCTGCTCATGGGAGTAGAACAGGGCTTACAGTTTTGTAAATCAAACTTTTGCAAAAGATCTTTTGTATATTTGGATTGATGAATAAAAATTCCATCAGCCTTTTGTTTGATTTGCAACCCCAGAAAGAATAATTCTCCCATGGCACTCATTTCAAACTTCTGTTGCATCAACTTTGTAAAGGCATCACACAACTTTGGATCAGAGGATGCAAAAATGATATCATCTACATAAATTTGAACAGTAGATTATGCTGCCCAGCTTTCTTAATAAATAAAGTCTTGTCTATGGAGCCTCTCGTGAAATTGTTTTCCAGAAGAAAGTTTGATAATGTCTCATACCAGGCTCTGGGAGCTTGTTTTAACCCATAAAAGCTTTATCAAGCTTATACACCCAATTAGGATGTTTATTGTCCTCAAAGCCTGGAGGTTGACATACATAAACCTCTTCTTTAACTTTTCCATACAAAAATGCACTTTTGACATCCATTTGAAAGACTTTAGTTTTTGATAAGCAGCATAAGCTAAAAACAATCGAATTGCTTCCAGTCTGGCTACAGGGGCAAAGGTTTCATCATAATCATACCTTCTTCTTGTGCAAACCCCTGAACAACCAGTCTGGCCTTGTTCTTAACAATAAGCCATTTTCATCAGTTTTGTTCCTAAACACCATTTAGTGCCTATTGCACACTTACCTGGAGGTAGAGGAACCAGTTCCCACACTTGCTGTTTCTTGAACTGAAGAAGCTCAAGCTGCATGGCATCAACCCATCCATTGTCCTTTAAAGCAATGTGATAATTCTTTGGCTCTTGCTGACTGATGAGAGAGCATAGAAGCAGAAATTTGACAATTGACTTCTTGTTGATACTCCAGCAGTGATATCACCAATGATTTGAGACATAGGGTGATTCTTCAGATCTTGATACACAATGAGATCTGTGCAAGTGTTTGTAGCCGTTTAGCAGCAACAATGGTGATGGTGAATCATTTCCTTGAAACCAATCAGTGGATGGTAATTCAAAGGAAGTTGAATTCGAAAAATCTCATCAGCATTTGTTGTGGATGGTGCTACTGGCGCTACAGGAACATCAGGTCTAGTTGAGTCAGGCAGCTGATCACTAAACCTAAAGAGGTGAGTACTGCAATCATCATCATCATCAGCAGTACCACCAGGTGGTGAACTGTTGACAGGAGCAACAGCAGGAGTTTGATAGGGAACATATTGCAGTATGTCCAAATCAAATAACTCCACAGGACTTTGTGGAATCTTGTCCTTTGGAGATTCATTAAACTTAACATGTAGAGTTTCTTCACCATCTTTGTTCTGCAGTTGAAGACTCTGTATGCCTTGCAAGTAGATGATAACCAACAAAGTATCCTGCATCCACCTTAGGATCAAATTTGTGGAGTTGATCCTTTGTGTTGAGAATAAAACAGGGACACCCAAATGCTTTGAAAAATGAAATCAGAGGAGCCAAATGATGGAGAACTTCATATGGAGTCTTCATCAACCTCTGATTTACTAAAACTCTATTTTGCACATAACAAGCTGTGTTGACAGCTTCGGCCCAAAAGGTCAATGGCAAACCTGAGTCCAGCCAGCATGGACCTGGCAGCTTCAATGAGGGTCCTGTTCTTTCTCTCCACTACTCCATTTTGTTCTGGAGTCCTTGGAATGCTGAACTGCCTTTTGATTCCCTTTGAAAGATAGAAGTCATCAAGTGTATGATTTCTGAACTCAGTTCCATTATCACTCCTAATACACTTGACTGGAAGGGAATACTGCTTCTCAATGTACAGCACAAAGTGGATAATCTTCTGAGCAGCCTCATCCTTTGAATGTAGAAGAAAGTCCATGCAAATCTAGAGTAATCATCCACAATTACCAGACAGTATTCTTCTTTGCCATGCTCATTACTCTCACAGGACCAAATAGATCCATATGCAGTAATTGCAAGCAGGCAGTGGACTTGGACACTTCAATAGGAGGAAATGAGACCTTGTGCTGTTTCCTTTTAAACAAGCAGTGCATGTTTCATCACAGTGGAACTCCTTTATTGGTAAGCCTCTACTAAACTATTGTGGCTAAGCTGATTCATGTTTTTGAGATTGACATGACCAAGCCTCCTGTGCCACAGTTTAGATTCTGAAAAGAGGCTTTGGAAAATAGGCAAGGATTGCCTTTGAGATCTATCTTCTTAGAGAGATCTAAGGCATACACTCTTCCTGTCCTGTTGGCTTTCAGAGAGTGTGATCATCCAACACCTTGTCAATCAAGTGCAAAACTTTGGATGACAGAATCCTACAGTTTTGACTTGTGAAAAGGGCAACATGGCCTTTATCACACATTTGACTGACACTCAAGAGTTTGTACTTGAGATTTTCCACATGATTAACATCATCAAATTTCTTTCTCCATTGGAGACAAAGCCCTTACCGATGATGTAACCCCTAGCATCATTGCCAAAAGAGACAAATCCCTTCTTTCCTTGAGAGTAGTCATGAAGAAGAGAGATGTTCCCAGTCATGTGCATAGATCCCCCACTGTCTACATACCAGATGCTACTTTGGCATGTTGAAGAACCCTGCAATAATAAACAATCAGTTAGTTTTAGAGACCCAAACCTTTTTGGTTTTGGGCCTGGTCTCATCAATAGATGGTAAACTAACATGTTTATTTGTAACAACAGCCTGAGAAGAAGAAGATGGTGTAGAAGAGGAGTCCTTTGGCTTAGACCTCCTTTTCGTGGTTTCAACATAGGAGAATCTAGTTGGTTAACTCTACCCAACAGATGTTGTACCATCATCACCAGCTGTGTCTGATTTTGTGATAAAGCTTTCAGCTCATCAGACACATTGCTAGTGGAGTTAGATAAGGTCCTATGTTGCACCTTCTTCTTTTGAGCACCCTCAGCTGTCACCTGTTTAACTCCTTCCTTTTTGAATTGCTTTAAGGACTTAAGGGTTACAGGATTTGATTTGCTGATACAAATGTGGTCTCAACTCAGTTTTCATTTTTACCATTTTCTCATTAATTTCTTCTTTTTGTTTGAGTTTGGAACCTCTTTTGTACCAACATCATCTGTAAGATGATTGAACAAACCACATATTTCACATGGTTTCTTCTTCATCTTAGGTTGATCATCAACTAAAGATGGTGAAGCAACAAAGACTTGTTCTTCAATGCTTTGGAAGCATTGGTTGCTTTCTTGACATCCTCTTTAGTAGCCTTCAAACTCTTTCTACTGCCAGTTTTCTTCTCTTCAGTGCTGACAGCAGTTGAAGTTTGAACTTCAGGGAGTTAAATCCTGCTCTCCAGTCCTTTCAGGACCTTCATGATTAACTCCTGAGTTGATCAACTTATTGATCATGTGAATGTCAGCATTTGGACCATCAACATCAGCTGATAGGTTCAAGAGGACTTGATGCTGACTGCTACTTCTGATTGTGCTGTTCAGAAGGTAGATCACATGATTTGATGGATTGGTTATCACTCTCACCATCAGATTCTACCTCTGCTCTCGGGGTAAAATCTGTAGTGGAGCAGTGTGATTATAGCCAATGCCAAACTTCACATTTGAAGCAGATTGCTTACTAAGAAGCATTTCAAAACCTTTGCATGATTGTACCCATCTATACACTCGACCTGGGTAACTGCAAGGGTTTCTTTGAGATCTTTGTACTTCTCTAGAAGTACATCTTCTCTAGCCTTATCATCAATATTTTGCAATTCAGTTTATAAACTCGTCATTTTTATCTTTGAGCACAAACTCAAACTCAGCTTTGTTTTTGGAAATTATTTGTTCTAGCTCAATGTTCTTATTAATTAAAGCTACATTTGCTTCTCTAATGGAAGCAAATGCTGCTATGCATTGTTCAGAACATAATTTGGCTTTTGCCTCAGAGATACCTGTGATACCTGAGGTGTAGAGGCATTGGAAGATGAAGTATCAGCAGACTCCAAAGCCATAAGAGCTAGATTCCCAAAGGGACTGTCACCACCATGTTGACCAGCACCTGAGAACAGTTGATCATGACCAGACAAGTCATCTGGTAAACTGCTCCAGTCAACAACTCCTGGGGTGAAGAAGCTGTGTTGTTGAGATGAAGGTTGTTGATGAGATAGGGAAGGCTGAGGTTCTGGTAATGCATGAGGTTGTGGTGTCATAGGAGCTTGAACTTGATTTGACTGTGGCATGTAATAACCAGGGTACTGATATGGCATTTGGCCCTGAGGAACAAAATATGCCGGAGATTGTTGTTGAGGATGATGACTAGATGTGACAGGATGTTGCCCTCTGTGTGTTGACTATTGCCAGGAAAAGTCACAAAGGGTGCAGTAGAGTTAGATCCAGTTGATCTACACTCTCTTGCAAAGTGTCCAAGCCGTTGGCATTTATGACACCTCAACTTGCTCTTGTCAAAACCAACTTTGGTTTTGCCAGAGAGTCCTGGGAATTTTCTTCCAGTTCTTTTGTAGAACTTCTGAGATCTGATATTTATCAAGGCCATTTGGCTCAAAATATCCATCTCTTCTAAGTCATCATCAGCAATCCCCTTGAGATCATCCATAATGAAACATAAATTGTCATTATTACATCCAGTGAACTGACCATCAACACTTACAAATGCAGAATTAGAAGTGCTCGAGAGAAATTAATATGCTCATCATACTGGCATTCAGATGAAGCATATTCTGACTCATGACCCACCAAGGCAGTGTTGCCTTGTATAAAGTCTTCAGTGAGCTTTCCAGATGAAGACAGCTTTCTCTTCTGTTCTATCTCTCTCTCAAAAGTGAGCAATTTCCCATGGAGTTGGGTGAGAGATAGTTGTCCAAACTTGCACTGGAGCGTAGGACAATAGTATATGTGTCCCATCTCTCAGGCAGTGATCTCAGAAATCTGTTATTCATCTGAATATTGGTGATTCAAGTTTGACCATTTTAGTTCAGAGATCAAACAAGAAACCGCTCATATTGTTGAGTCAGTGTCTCGCCCTTTCTATGAGAGAATGTCTCATATTGTTGGGCAAGAATTTCTCTATTATTTGCCAAGACCTCATCTGTTCCTCCAAATTGTTCTTTCAAAGCAATCCAGAGGTCATGGGCAGTTTCATGATGCATTAGCCCAGAATAGATTTCATTGGGCAAAGCCATGGCCAGAATTCCATGGGCTTTTGCATCAATCTCAAGCAACTTCACAAGTTTGATGTATCAGAATATAAAGCAGCGGAATACAAACACGAATTAGACAAATTGTAGCAAGCCAACGATATTTGTGAGCATCAAGATCGCATACAGTTATAGGGAGAGAATATGTATTTCTGATTTCTAGGAATGTTTATAGATGTAGAATATTTCTAATCGAATCAATCATTCATTCCATTCAATTACTCATTTCATTCAATGATTACAATAGGTTGTCACTCCTTATATAGAGTGCAACAGTCACTGCTGTTATCACGGAAAGTGACAACTGGCAGATCCAATACAGAAATAACTAATTCTTAACAAACTACTGAAATGTTCACAACTACTGAGAACATATCAGCAAGTTAAGTACAAAATATAAAACTACTGAAACTACAACGACTGAAGAACAAGCTCTTCAGTCGTTTTACAAAACTACTGAAACATAGAAAATAAAACTACTGATATCACAACTACTGAAGAGGTACTCTTCAGCAGTTGTGACAAACTACTGAGGCTTCAGTACTTGATCTTCAGACTTTGACCTTCAGGTGTTTCATCAGCTGATGACTTCAGTAGATATCATCAGCTGATGTCTTCAGTCTTTGTCTTCAGACTTTGTACATCAGTTGTTGATCTTCAGCACTTGTGAACTCTTCAGCTGTTGTACTTCAGTACTTTGGTCTTTCAGCTTCAGCACTTGTGTTCTTCAGCTGTTGTACTTCAGCACTTTGGTTCTTCAGCTGTTAAGGTCTTCAGCACTTGATCTTCAGCTGTTGAAGTCTTCAGCACTTGTCAAACTACTGATGAGGCTTTCAGCAGTTGTTGTGATACCGTGTGGGACTTAGAGGTTTTCTGATCTTGGCTCATTGGTTCTTTTGGTCCAACACTTGGCCTAAAGCCCTCTAATACTAGGCATTCTTCTCACTGAGTTGTGCAATCTGCTTAGCCTGAGTTGCATTTACCTCCATCAGTTGGTTTAGCTGAGTAGCTCTTCCATCATCAGTAGCAATCAACCTTAGCATGATGCGGTTAAGGTTAGAAAGTTGTTCCTCTAACCAATATGGGTAGAGTGGATCCATAGGTCATTTGGGCTTGGGTGGATGTACCAGCTTGTTTAGCGGTGGTTGTGATGGTGGATGTGGTGAAGATGGGAGGAGGAATGGGAGAAGATTGTGGTGGAGTGGCTATGGTAGTGGTGGTGGGAGGTGTGGTAGTGGTGGTAGGAGGTGTGGTAGTGGTGGTAGGAGGTGTGGTAGTGATGGTAGGAGCTGGCTGTGGTAGTGGCGTAGAAGGTGTGGTAGTGATGGTAGGAGGTGTGGTAGTGGTGATTGTGGGTGAGGTGGATGTAGTCGTGGTGGTGGTTGTCGTAATTAAGGTGATCTTCTGTCTCTTACCCTTCTTGCCACACGGATGAGCCATTCTCTTCATCCTAGACCCCTTGGCTATAGGGGCTCCCCTTGAGCTAGTCGGCTGGTCGTGTGTGTATGTTGGATCAATGACATTAGTATCACCACCTTCAAAACTAGCTTGGCATCTACCAACCACCTCTTTCCCCTTCTCCGTAGCAACAACCCTGCTACCGGCTGTCCTGGTGAGGGGCTCTTCATCGAATCCCTCTTCTTCATCTAATAGAAAATACAGGTGGATAGCATCCTACTCAGATTCACCTGGAGAAGAAGAAGTACTGTGTGGAAGTGCATCTCCCCTACCATGACTATCATCAAGATTGTCATCATCATCGTCATCTTCATCGTCATCATCATCGTCATCGTCATCATCATCGTCAGATCCACCTGGACCAATTGTGCGACTGAAAGTTGTTGTTTTTTATAAAATTGAGTATTTCGATGCTTTGACACAAAAACACGATTTTCCCAGAAAACCTAATCTGCCATATGATGGAAAACAAAACTTTAACTCACGCAAACATTGAAAACACCTTTTAGAACCAAAGTGGTGACTCTTTTGAATTAAAACGTAGGTTTTAACACCAAAACTAATCGAATCCACACAAATCAAGAGCCTAAGCTCTGATACCAGATCAAATAGTGCGGAATCCTATTTGATTGGTGATCCAATCGGTGAGAATGATAACTTGATCGATATAAGAATGAACTAAATGTTAAGAACTAGTAGGAATTGATCAAGATCTAACTATGAAGTTAGATTGGTTGTTCTGGACATTTTGGATGGCTAGGGTTTATGAATATACGAAATATCTCTCAAGTGTCTCTCAAAGTTATGTTTTTCCACGAATTAAGTGGTATTTATAGGTTTGCAGTGTCCATTCATACGACTGAACCGTTAGCATTGTTCAGTCATGCGACGGAATCATGCAATTGAGTCATACACATGACTTAAGGTTCAGTCGTGCGACTGAGTCAATCTTATGTCTCAATCATACGACTGATCCAGTCTCGTGGTTCAGTCGTGCGACTGGTCCATAAGCATGACATATTCATATGTATCGTCCATAAGTATGGACCATTAGCATGAATAATCACCCAACTGAGTTAAACACAATTCTTAATCATTATTGACTTAGAATTGTGTACAACAACCTCGAACCTATATAGAAAGTTCATACATATGACTTATACTTTACCCAATAATAATATGAAATAATGAACTACAAATAAACATCATAACTCATATCATATTTCATTAAGTCATCACATTACATCATTGTAAGAAATGAAGACGATTACATTAAGATCATAAACTAGGTCACATAATTATCAACACAATCGTACAACTGAATGATGAAGTCTAAGCCAGTTGCACGACTGAACCCCAGTCGCACGAATGAAGCATGCGTATGGGTCCAGTCGCACAACTAAACATTAAAACAATATAAATAGAGGGGTTAGTCAGTCGTATTCCATACCACCCTTCAAAGCTCTCAAAACCGCCCATACACAAACACTCTACCCAAAAAAAATTCCTATTATTGTGCGTATTCTCTCAATGTCATCCTAACTGTTTTCCTACTCATCTACAGGTACTATGTGTTGGATCAAGATAAAGACTGGTGCAACCAAAACCAAATCACTTAGACATATTTTGGTGCTACTTGCAAAGGCTTCCGATGCCAAGTGTGGAACTTCTAAAGGAAGGAGAGTTCTTCCGAAGACAGAGTGAAAGATCAACTTCAGAAGACAACTTTACTTCCGAAGTCTAAAGTGTTCACTTTTGAAGTTCATGTCTTAGAAGAAAAGATCAGAACACAACTTGCGAAGTATAAAGAAAGAAGTCCACCAGACTTGGAAGAAGTAGCCTCTTCCGAAGTGTAAGTGGCTTCGGAAGTACTTGTTCTTCCGAAGCCATTTAATCTTGGAAGACACTTCTATGAACCAGTGGACATAAGTATGGTCTCTGACACTCCGCTGCAGACCTTTGATACTGCATGGTGCTTTCTCAAAGGGCCATGTAGTTAACCATACTTTATTCCACTGTTCACCTTTTATGTTAGTACAAGTTACTAACTTTAGTTGGTGACAAAAGATAAGTCAAGGACATATCCTGACTACCATATCTCAGATAAGATTTTATTTGAGATACCATAAACTCTAGCTTTGTAGTATTTGCTTTAGTTAGTGGATTCCAGCTGGTATCAAAGTATATCCGGCTGTAGGTAGCATTATATAAAGTTTCTCATTATAACTCATAACATAATGCTTGTATGAGTCTTGTATTACTTTGAGATGAGAAGCAATATATGCAAGCAACTTGTAATTATCTCTTTGTGTTCTTTTCTTATTATATTGTGATAAACTCTTGAAGATACTCTTCTTCATCTTATCTGAATGTAGTATAAGTGAGTTTGAGAGAAAACCAAGTGTTCTATGACATAAACCGATCGTGCAATTGGTATCAGAGCTATTTAGGCTCTTGATTGTGAGATCTTACCATCCAAATCAACCTTTTTTCACTCCTCCTTACTACTCACTCATAATTGCCCTCAACAAGTCTGAAGTTGATATGAGAACAATGACAAAAGCTCCCATTATTACTCCTGAAAACTTCAGGTCTTGCAGCAGACGTATGGAAGGCTTCATCAGATACCAAGACAGCAAGATGTGGAACTTTATTGTCAACGGCCCGTATAAACCCAACGTGGCTACACCTGGTGGAAACGGTGCCATTATAGCGAAGGCTGTTGAATATTATTCTGATGAGGACCAGAAGAAGATGGACATTGACAGCAATGCAATGACTATTCTCATGACTGCAATTCCCAACTACATTATGGTGGGGTTTGAGCATTGTAGGTTAGCTAAAGAATTGTTTGATGCACTTGCTCAAATGTAATCGAGCTCCAATGACACCAAGAAGGACTCGTAGAAGTAGCAGTTCCAGAACTTCACCTATATTGCTGGAGAGTCTCTCAACTAGCAATATTTTAGGTATTTGGACCTTATCTCTTCCCTTCAGTCTCTGGGAATCACTCATGAACTCAAATACCTTACTAGAAGTTCATGAGTGCCCTCCCCAATGAGTGGACATTCTACTGTGTCTCTATCAAGAGTATAGAGAACTTGAACACTCTCACTATGACTGATCTTTAGGGCATCCTTGATGGATACCAGTTGGAGATGGAGAGTAAGAGGGGCCATAGACAAGCAGACCCCTGAATCTTCCTGCTAGCATCGCCTTAATGGTTGCTGAAGGCTCGAGACCCCACCACCTCAGCAATACCGAATGTACAACCAGCAGTCATCCTGCTCATCCGGACCATACATCACTTTCCCTAAGACTCCAAGGTCTCAACATGCTCAGTATAGTTCTTTTCAGTATAGCCGTTCCTTTGTCTTAAGAAGTGGACACTCTGGTGATTTTCAATACTGTTTTGATGATCTAGAGTGTTTTAGTCTAGATGATGCAGAGTATGTGGGCATTTTCGAATAAAGGGCTCTCCTAACCTACAGAGCAAAGAAGTTCTTCAAAAGAACTGGAAGGCAATTCCATCAGAATCCAGACAATAGCAAATTTGTGTTTGACAATTCCAAGGCCAAACGTTACAACTGTAACTAACTTGGTTACTTTGCCAGGGAATCCCAAGTCAAATCTGGGAAGCTCACTAGCCTCCACACATCCTTCTACCTCAAAGCCCACCGGGAAGTCAATTGAGACAACTGCACTGGCTCAGGAAGTTAACTGGAGCTTTATGGTACAGGATGTGACTCCTGCTCAAGCACTCATGACAAGAACAGATGAAAATAAGGTATATGAACATCTGTGTCCTCCTGCTTGTATTGCTAAGGTTAAGTTGTATTAGGACTACAATATGGAAATCAAATCTGATATTCAGTCTTTAAATATATTAAAACCTGATTTTAAAAGGGCTGAATCTGACTATCAACATAAAATTGAAGAGTTAGAGAAAACTGTGTCCTTGTTAAAACATTAACATTCCAAATACAAGAGTCAAATAAGGATTTGATATCCAAATTTCTGAGGCTCAAGCAAAGCTGGTCACGGCTGAGGCTCAATCCAAGAAGTATGCTATCTCAGAGCAAAATTTCCAAGATATTATTGCATCATCCTCCCACAACAAACTTTGTTATCAAAAAAATAGAGGGTTGGGGACCAATGAAATTGCTCCACCATATTCTTATGAGTCCATAAGACAACCTAGATCTGGTACTGAAGAGCAAGAGGTCCCATCTGCTGACCCTTCTTCACTAGAGTTGAAGAATTATGCAATAATAGAAACCACCAAATGGAAGGAATAGGTAGACCAACCCATTTCTCCCTATGATGATCAAATCCTAACCACAAAAGCCAGAAGAAGCCAAGCCAAAGAAGCCAAAAGTACCGCTAAGAAAGTGGTAGAATCCAAGCTAATGATTGTCCCAAAACAAAAGGGTGTGTTTATTTCTGCTGGATTCCAAGTGGTAGGTACTTCTGATTCAGGAAAGGAGTGTAGTACCAGCACTCGTATCCTACCAAAGGATCAGAAGTTGAAGGGAAAGGTTGCTGATAATGAGAAAAAGAACAAGAAATAACAACCCACTAGCTCCCAAAAAAGTAACATTGCATGCATGATGTGTGGTCTGCAAAACACATGGCTAAAGATTATTACTACAATCCTGCTAGCACACATTATGCAAATAATGTTAGAAATGAAGGAGTTAGGGATGGTTTCTCATTTGGCCCTTATAAAATGGTTCAAGTGATTAAAAAAGGAAAGCTGGTTTCCGAAGCAAGGTTGCTTTCGAAAGAAACTCTTTCTTCCAAAGGGAAAAAGGCTTCGGAAGCTAAAGCTGTTAAAATTCCAAAAAACAAGAAAATTCCCTTGAAACCATCCTAGGAGAAGACTGCTTCGGAAGGAAAGGTGGTGAAGTCTTCTTCCGAAAAGTAAGAAGCTTCGGAAGAATGCCATGCTGCAAAAGCTTCAACGAGCTCATCTTCTAAAATCAACCAGAAGATGGGCTAGAAAATCAAGAAAGATGCTGCAGCTTAAACATCTTCTTCAAAGACATCTATTGAAGCCCCATGCATAACTTTTGGTTCAATTATGTCATTATTATTGGAAGAAACCAAGACCAGCAAGGCTTGGTTTTCCAATCAAAACTAATCATCTTATCTTATGTGCAGGGACATCCATATGACAAAAATAACAATGTCTGGATCGTGGATAGTGGATGCTCTAAATACATGACAGGGAATAGATCTCTCCTTCAACAATTTCAAAATTATGATGGTGGTCCTGTCTAGTTTGGAGGTGAAGCCGAATGATATATTTCTGGCAGAGGGAGTATATCCAACGGAAATTTAAAAGTTGACAAAGTCCACTTTGTCAAATAGCTTGAACACAACTGGTTAAGTGTCTGTTAGTTCTGTGATCAAAAGCACCAAATTCTTTTCACAGAACATGAGTGAATTATCCTCCAACCAGGGATGACAATTCCTCCGGAATTGGTGTTGCTTAGATCTCCCAGGAAAGGGGATATGTACAACCTGGATATGATCAATGCTTCCCTAGTGGGTGAAGTATCATGCTTTCTTTCCATAGCTGATAGTGACGAGTCAACACTTTGGTAGAAACGTATGTGTCATGTAAATTTTAAAACAATGAACAAATTGGCTAAACATAACTTAGTACATGGTTTGCCTAAAAAGGGATTTTTCTACAAAGATAACTGTATTACATGCCTGAAAGGGAAGCAACACAGGACATCTCATAAATCCAAAAGTGTTAACTCCATTACTACTCCATTACACTTATTGCACATGGATCTTTTTGGTCCCACAAGTATAATGAGCATTGGAAGGAAATCATACTGCCTTGTCATAGTAATGATTTTACAAGATTTACATTGGAATTCTTTTTAAGAACCAAAGATAAAACCGCTGAAACACTCAAATCTTTTATTCTTAAAAGTAGAAAATCAAATTGATCACAAGGTTAAGATAATTAGAAGTGATCAAGGGACTGAGTTTAAGAACTATGTTCTTGACTGATTCTGTAACTCAAAAGGGATTGCCAGAAAATATAGTGCTCCAAGAACTCCTCAACAAAACGGCATTGCTGAGAGGAGGAACATGACACTTATTGAAGCTGCTTGAACTACGTTAGCTGATTCCACACTGCCTCTTACATTCTGGGCAAAGGCAGTCAGTACTACATGCTATGTGCATAAAAGGGTTCTTGTAGTTAAGTCACATCGAAAAGCCCCTTTTGAGCTATGGAACAAGAGGCCACCGTTCATTGGCTTTCTAAGGTCCTTTGGCAGTAGGTGTACCATACTTAACACAAAAGACAATTTGGCAAAGTTTGCTGAAAAGTCAGATGATGCTACCTTTGTTGGATACTCTTCTAGCTCTAAAGCTTGTAGAGTATATAACATTAAGAACCAAAAATTTGAGGAGTCGTCCAATATTGTTGTGAATGAGCACACTCCTTGTGTTAGGGGGAATGGCCCTCATCATATTTTTGATTTAGAACTATTTCCAAACTATTCTAAACCATCTTGTGAGAATGTTTCAGCCGGAACAGGTACTCAAAGAAATTCAAAAGATTATCAACTGTTTGAGTTACCCAGACCTATTCCAAATTCTCCAAGAGCAACTGCAAATCAAGCTCCCACTATCAACAGTTTCGATAACATAACTATTTCAAGAGATAGTGAAGCTTCAACCAGTAACTTATTTGTTAATCCCAACAGTTCATCAGGTGAGCCTGCACATCACCAGGCAGAAGGAAGTAGTGTTTTGAAGGAACATGCAATAGTAAGTGCTACTTCACAGCCAATAATTGGCAATGTTTTTCATTCATTCAATCAATACTCATTGAATGAGCTTGAAACAAGAATTTGACAGAGTATTCCAGTTCCTGAGCAAAATATGTCCAATTTGGACCTATCTTTGCAACTGGAAATGATTCCTCATCTAAGGATTCATAACAATCATCCAGCTGAGAACATCATAGGGATGTCTATGAAGGTGTGAGAACAAGAGGATAGACTCATCATAGGGATGTCTGCCTGTACTCATACTTTTGATCCCAGATGGAACCCAAGAAGGTAGAAGATGCCTTGAAAAATGGTAGCTTGGTTGAATTGATGCAAGAGGAGCTGCTTCAATTCAAAAGACAGGAGGTTTAGAACCTATGTCTGCTACCATCTGGTCAAGTACCAATAGGCACTAAATGGGTTTTCAGGAAGAAGAGAGATGAAAAAGGCTTGATCATCAAGAACAAGCAAGACTGGTAGTTCACGGATATACCCAAGAGGAAGGAATCAATTATACGGATGTCTTTGCACCTGTTGCAAGACTTGAGGTAGTTAGGATCTTCCTAGGTTACGCTGCATCCAAGAATTTTACTATCTACCAACTTGATTTCAAGTGTGCATTTCTATATGGGGATATAGATAGGGAAGTCTATGTGTGCCAGCCTACAAGATTTGAAGACCCACAACAACCCAACTATGTGTGCAAATTGGATAAATCTCTATATGGGCTGCACCAAGCACCTAGGCTGTGGTATGAGACTCTGTCTCAATTTCTTTTGAAGAATGGTTACACAAGAGAAACCATTGACAAGACTTTATTCATAAGGAAGTATGGAAAAGACATTTTGCTTGTTCAAGTCTACGTGGATGATATCATATTTGGTTCATTAAATGACCAAATGTGTAAAGACTTTGAAAGTATTATGAAGAAGAAGTTTGAGATGAGTTCCATAGGAAAAATGGACTTTTTCATTGGAATTCAGGTGAAGCAACTAAAGGAAGGGTTCTTCATTAATCAATCTAAGTATGTCAATGACATCTTAGAAAGATTCGAGATGAAAGATTGCAAGCCAGCCAAGACACCCATAACCAGAAACCATAATCTTTGTCCTGATCTTGAGGGGGAGGATACTAATCAACATCAGTATAGAGCAATTATTGGTCTCTGATGTACCTCACAACAAGTAGACCTGATATAATGTGTGCAACTTCCATCTGTGCAAGATATCAGGCTGCTCCAAAGGTGTCTCACCAAGCTACTGCCAAGAGAATCCTAAGATACCTCAATGGAGCACCTAAGTTAGGTCTCTGGCATCCAAGAAATAGCGATTTCAATATCTATGAATACTATGACAGTGACAATGGTGCTAGCAACGTTGACAAGAAATCAACATCAAGAGGATGTCAATTTCTTGGTGGAAGGATCATCTCATGGCAATGCAAGAAACAATACTGTGTCTCTACATCAACTACTGAAGTTGAATACATTGCTGCTGCAGCTGCTGTGCTTAACTGCTGTGGGTTCAGAATCAGATGTTAGACTATGGATTCAAATTTATGAGCACTCCTATCCATATTGACCACAACAATGCTATCTCCATAACTGAAAATCCGGTAAGCATTCCACAACAAAGCACATTGATATCAGGTACCATTTCATTAGAGATATTCATGAGAAAAATCTTATTAAACTAATCAAAGTTGATTCAAATGAACATTATGTTGATTTGTTTACCAAAGCTTTAGTCTTGGAAGAAGCGATTGATTTCATATCAGATGTACTATTGAAGCTTACAAAAATTCCCCACTTAGAACACAATTTTAACTCTCGGAAGTAACTTTTACCTTCGGAAGTAAAATTCCCTTCAGAAGACAAATTACCTTTGGAAATGTTTTGTACTCGAAAGAGAAGATGTTACTATGTAACGAAAATCTCTTGGGCGCCACACTATAAAAAGCAAAAAATTTGTTAATGATGTCGGATTATTTAACCGAGTTAAACCTTACTGCCACTGTCACTTCATCCACTAACACATCAGATCACCTTATCCTAACCCCCATTACCGCTCTTTTCACCCTCTTTTACATAATTCCAACTATTCACTCTCATTTTCTTACCCAAATCTTTATTGCCGTAAAAGTTTCCTCCCTCACAAATTCACTCAAGCTTAAACTCTGTTACCTTCAACTTTTCATCAATGGCTCTTAATCCTCAACACAACCAAGTCGCACTTCTTGATTCTTCAAGAGATGCGGACTTCTCTGAAATCATCTCCTTCCTACCCAATCATCTTACTACACTGGCTTGACTATAATCGCACAATTTACCTCAATCATATGACCGAATTTTGGGTCAACAGTCAGGTTGAAACCCTAAATGGGTTTGGTATACTACGATCCAACATTGGGCCAAGAGTTGGTCATCACTGAACAACTCATTAGGGAGCATCTGGAGCTTCATGATGAGGGTGACCCTACTTAGTTCCCCAAAGCAGATTTAGAAAACACCTATATCCTCATAGGATATGGTGGAGACGTGAGCAGGTCGACTGTCTACAAATTCAACTTCTCCTACAACTGGAAATTCATCCTGCATATTGCCCTTCACTATCTGTCAAACAAATCTTGGGGATGGGACCAAATCCCGTATGAACTAGGGTGCTTAGTTCATGGATTGGTGAGAGGCCTCCACTTTAACTACTCAAGATTTGTGTTGACAAATCTCATTGGAAATATATAGAGGGAAACATTATTTATGTATCCCATATTTCTTCAGCACATCATCAGTTGTGAATTGGACCAGAGTCGGCTTGTCTATGCAGTCACCCTGCCTGTCCCTCAAATGAGGAAAACCATCTACAAGATTCTGAAGAAGGTATCCACCCACTTCACTGGAAGGTACACTCCTTTACTTCGAGGTATCACTGAGCAAATAGCTCCCGGTGACATTCCTGTTCACCCCACAGGTGATGAACCCACACCAGCAACATCCACCACAATGCCCACATTAAATTCTCACCCCATCACCATCACATACCAGAGACGACCCGAACGAACCCTTGTTCAATCTACTTTGATTGAGCAAGCTCCTCATATTCAATCCAAAAAGACTAGAGTGGAACAATGGGCTCCCACTCAGTCTGAGGTCTCACCATCTTTCTCCTTTGACCTTAATATGGATCTTGAGGCTCCTTAGTCTCAAACCCATGAGCCCAAAACCCAAGCAACACCCTCAAATGAGTATATATACTCCTCTGAGCAGCCAACAAAGGAAAACCCACAAGGTGCTCAATGCCTGTAGACATTGGTCAAGGTCTCGGATCAGTAGGTTTACCTTCTCTATCTTTCATTGACCTTCTTTTCAAAACTAATGATTAGATTAGGTCTTTTCATGGCAATGAGTTTGATCTACAACACTCTCTGAAAGATCAACAGAGCCCAAAGAGACCTTTTGTCTCTAGCCCCCATCAGCAATCATTAATTGAGGTGAGTCCTACTAATATGGAGGGGACTTATGTAGATTTAGCTGTCACTATTGAAGGTGCCTCAATGGACTTTCTTGATAGTAGTGACATCTGTAAGACTGATTCTGTGGCAAGCATGCCTTTTGATGACTCTGAAAGAGACATCATTAAGCAAGGGAAACCAAGGTGCCATGAAAACACATCTGGTGGTGAGGCTGAACATACTAGGTATGTTACCTCATCTCCCAATGATTCTTCAAAAGAAGATGAGGGAATCAGGCAACTCTTCATCCTAGAGCTACTATCTAAGTCTCAAACCTTGAATCCAAGGTTAGGATTTTAGAAGAAAGGTCCACCACTCAGCAACTTAAGATTGACAATCTCAAGGCTCAACTAGCTGAGAAACCAATTGAGAGATCTGTTAGGCATGTACCTGTTCAGGTCTCCTTGACCTCTTCCTCAAGCTCATCTAGCTCTCAAGATGATGCTACCAAAAAGGTGGAGAGTGTTCAGAGACAAACATTTGAGGAACCACAGAGCCAATCTTCAACTTCTAAATGTTCAGCTCGCATTACAGCTTCTTCTGAGCCATCCAAAGTCACTCTAACAATTGATCCAACGATGCTGAGAGATCTCTACAGTCTCTTCTCTCTGTTTTTGTTAAGATCTGTTTGTGATCAGCCAAGCCCTGTGTTGCCATGATATACTTTGGAGCTGAAGAGCTTTAGAGGCTAACTGCACCTTCTACCACTGTGGAAGAAGTTAGTCAAACTAAGGTGCACATCGAACCTGAGATTCAATTCGAAGGGGAAATGGGGACCGATGGCCCAACAACTGAAATAGTTGGGATAGAATCTGCATTCCCTCAAACTTTCAAAGTTGAAGTGAAAGCCTCGAAAGAACAAGATGAATCTTTCGAAGCTGAAATGGAAGCTGCGAAAGGACTGTTCAAAATGTCCATGGAACTAATCATCACAGATGCAATCCTAGAAATGGCATCTAAGGTGAACAGTGAGGACTTTCTGGATCAACCTCTTGTTCAGACACCCTCTCTGCCTCTCTCACAATCCAAATCCACTCTCCTAGAACACCAAAGTCAAGCTCTTCAAAAGATAATAAAGGAAAGAAGAAGATGATGCGGAAGAGATTCAAGAAGAGGAGAAGATTGAAAAGCTAAAAAGAAAAGGAAGACTTCCAATTGGGAACCTATTAGCTGCTAGTACAAAAGTAGTTACAGCCAATCAGGAGGCAGTCAATAACAAAAAGAGAGAGGAGATCATTGACCAGCTCATCAAGCTTGGAGCTTCCAATGAAGAAACACTCCTGCGACCATTAGAGGAGTTGGTGAAACTAGAAAAGGCAACCAGGCTGTAGTAGGAAACAACACAGTGGGCCTTAGAGGAAGAGAAAGAAAAGAAACAGAGGGAATCTAATATGCAGCTCAGGAGGAAAAGGATAGCCTTCCTAACCTCCAAAGGGTTCTCTCTTCAAGACTGTCCTCACACAATGATGAAACGATCCTATGGCTCTTTAACAAAGAGCAGGATCAAATGGAGAAGAGAGAAAAACGGCTGTAATAGACAGGTTGAAGGAGAAGAAGAAAAGGGAGGAAGAAGCAAGGGCCTCGGCAACCAAGAAGATAAGGGACAAAGCCTGGATGAAAGACTATCTCCAGGCTCACAGCTTCTCTCGAAGTCAGGTGGGTCCCATGTTTGAGAGGACACTCCAACGAATAGTCAGTGAAATCAAGGCTGATATTCGTTTAGGGAAAAGGAGAGAGATGAACAGAAGGGTACAAGGGATAACCTTCACACCAACCACTCAACCCCAACCTAAATCAATTCCCCCTCCATTCATCATCAAAATTGAGCCTTACACTCCTGAACCCACTCCTTTACCCTCATCCACTCATCACCTCGACCGCCCAAAACACTCTTAAAAACCACCACCTCACAACCTACACACCAAGCTTCCAAACCATCCCCTCTGTTAGGACCGTTATGGGTACGGAGTACTAACTAATCTACGTGTATACCGAATCAAATAGTGTGGAATCCTATTTGAATGGCGATCCAATCAGTGAGAACGCAAGTATAATCGATTTAATATTGAATCAAAATGTTAAGAATGATTGCAAGATGATTAACTATGATCTATGAACTTGGAACAAGTGTTCTTGAGTCTCTGGATGGCTAGGGTATGATTTAGTGCGTAGGTATTCGAATTGTCTTGTTTTTCCACGAATTACGTGGTATTTATAGGTTAGGGTTTTCATTCGTACAACTGAACCATTAGTATGGTTCAGTTGTGCAACTGAATAATACGATTGTTCCATCTGCACGACTGAAGCTTCAGTCATGCGATTGAGTCAATCAAATGTCTCACTTGTACGACTGATCCAGTCTCCTGGTTCAATCATGCGACTGGTTCATTAGCATGAAGGTTTCATGTGTATGGTCCATTAGCATGGTCCATTCGAAAAGAACTTCACATGACTAAGTTTAAACATATTTGTTGGACCAAAAGAACCAATGAGCCAAGATCAGAAAACCTCTAAGTCCCACATGGTAGCACAACAACTGCTGAAAGCCTCATCAGTAGTTTGACAAGTGCTGAAGACTACAACAGCTGAAGATCAAGTGCTGAAGACCTTAACAGCTGAAGAACTAAAGTGCTGAAGTACAACAGCTGAAGAACACAAGTGCTGAAGCTGAAAGACCAAAGTACTGAAGTACAACAGCTGAAGAGTTCACAAGTGCTGAAGATCAACAACTGATGTACAAAGTCTGAAGACAAAGACTGAAGACATCAGCTGATGATATCTACTGAAGTCATCAGCTAATGAAACGCCTGAAGGTCAAAGTCTGAAGATCAAGTACTGAAGCCTCAGTAGTTTGTCACAACTGCTGAAGAGTACTTCTTCAGTAGTTGTGATATCAGTAGTTTTATTTTAGTTTCAGTAGTTTTATATTTTGTACTTAACTTGCTGATATGTTCTCAGTAGTTGTGAACATTTCAGTAGTTTGTTAAGAATTAGTTATTTTGTATTGGATCTGCCAGTTGTCACTTTCCGTGATAACAGCAGTGACTGTTGCACTCTATATAAGGAGTGACAACCTATTGTAATCGATTGAATGAAATGAGGAATTGAATGGAATGAATGATTGATTCGATTAGAAATATTCTCATCTATAAACATTCCTAGAAATCAGAAATACATATTCTCTCCCTATAACTGTATGCGATCTTAATGCTTACATATATCGTTGCTTGCTACAATTTGTCTAATTCGTGTTGTATTCCGCTGCTTTATATTCTGATACATCAAACTTGTGATCACTGATCCTGTCAAATGGTATCAGAGCAGGTTAATCATTGATCGATCTAATAATTGATCATTGAAACTGCTATTCAAGATCCAAGTTTGATTGAATTAGCTTTTGTTTTTGCAAGAAACGGTTATAGAGATTGAATTTTTCTGTATTTCTGCTCATTCATCCTGAGATCTTTTCTTGGTTCTCATTGAGTTTGTTGTGGTTTGTCTAAAATTTTTTTTAAACTTGAACTAAACTGTTTTTGAACTGAAAATGACCACTCCCTCCAATGATCCTCACAATACTGGTTCCTCAACCAAGCCTCCTATGCTGGTTAGGAATGAGTACAACATATGGCAAAGACGTATGCTCCATCACCTGTCTGTTAACAGCGCAGGGTGTTGGACATCAGTGGTACATGGTCCACACAAGCCTATGGTGAATAACCCGGAAACCAATCAAATGGTTCCGAAGAGGAGGGAGCAATACTCAGATGAGGATAAAAAGTTGCTTGAGATTGATGCAAAAGCCCATGGAATTCTGGCCATGGCTTTGCCCAATGAAATCTATTCTGGGCTAATGCATCATGAAACTGCCCATGACCTCTGGATTGCTTTGAAAGAACAATTTGGAGGAACAGATGAGGTCTTGGCAAATAATAGAGAATTCTTGCCCAACAATATGAGACATTCTCTCATAGAAAGGGTGAGACACTGACTCAACAATATGAGCGGTTTTCTTGTTTGATCTCTGAACTAAAAATGGTCAAACTTGAATACACCAATATTCAGATGAATAACAGATTTCTCAGATCACTGCCTGAGAGATGGGACACATATACTATTGTCCTACGCTCCAGTGCAAGTTTGGACAAACTATCTCTCACCCAACTCCATGGGAAATTGCTCACTTTTGAGAGAGAGATAGAACAGAAGAGAAAGCTGTCTTCATCTGGAAAGCTCACTGAAGACTTTATACAAGGCAACACTGCCTTGGTGGGTCATGAGTCAGAATATGCTTCATCTGAATGCCAGTATGATGAGCATATTAATTTCTCTTCGAGCACTTCTAATTCTGCATTTGTAAGTGTGATGGTTTCACTGGAGGTAATAATGACAATTTATGTTTCATTATGGATGATCTCAAGGGGATTGCTGATGATGACTTAGAAGAGATGGATATTTTGAGCCAAATGGCCTTGATAAATATCAGATCTCAGAAGTTCTACAAAAGAACTGGAAGAAAATTCCCAGGACTCTCTGGCAAAACCAAAGTTGGTTTTGACAAGAGCAAGTTGAGGTGTCACAAATGCCAAAGCTTGGACACTTTGCAAGAGAGTGTAGATCAACTGGATCAAACTCTACTGCACCCTTTGTGACTTTTCCTGGCAATAGTCAACAAAACAGAGGGCAACATCCTGTCACATCTAGTCATCATCCTCAACAACAATCTCCGGCATATTTTGTTCCTCAGGGTCAAATGCCATATCAGTACCCTTGTTATTACATGCCACAGTCAAATCAAGTTCAAGTTCCTATGACACCACAACCTCATGCATTACCAGAACCTCAGCCTTCCCTATCTCATCAACAACCTTCATCTCAACAACACAGCTTCTTCACCCCAGGAGTTGTTGACTGGAGCAGTTTACCAGATGACTTGTCTGGTCATGATCAACTGTTCTCAGGTGCTGGTCAACATGGTGGTGACAGTCCCTTTGGGAATCTAGCTCTTATGGCTTTGGAGTCTGCTGATACTTCATCTTCCAATGCCTCTACACCTCAGGTATCACAGGTATCCTCTGAGGCAAAAGCCAAATTATGTTCTGAACAATGCATAGCAGCATTTGCTTCCATTAGAGAAGCAAATGTAGCTTAATTAATAAGAACATTGAGCTAGAACAAAAATTTCCAAAAACAAAGCTGAGTTTGAGTTTGTGCTCAAAGATAAAAATGATGAGGTTTATAAACTGAATTGCAAAATAATTGATGATAAGGCTAGAGAAGATGTACTTTTAGAGAAGTACAAAGATCTCAAAGAAACCCTTGCAGTTACCCAGGTCGAGTGTGATAGATGGGTACAATCATGCAAAGGTTTTGAAATGCTTCTTAGTAAGCAATCTGCTTCAAATGTGAAGTTTGGAATTGGTTACAATCACACTGCTCCACCTACAGATTTTACCCCAAGAGCAGAGGTAGAATCTGATGGTGAGAGTGATAACCAATCCATCAATCATGTGATCTACCTTCTGATACAGCACAATCAGAAGTAGCAGTCAGCATCAAGTCCTCTTTGAACCTATCAGCTGATGTTGATGGTCCAAATGCTGACATTCACATGATCAATAAGTTGATCAACTCAGGAGTCAATCCTGAAGGTCCTGAAAGGACTGGAGAGCAGGATTCAACTCCTGAAGTTCAAACTTCAACTGCTGTCAGTACTGAAGAGAAGAAAACTGGCAGTAGAAAGAGTTTGAAGACTACTAAAGATGCTGTCAAGAAAGCAACCAATGCTTCACCATCTTTAGTTGATGATCAACCTAAGATGAAGAAGAAACCATGTGAAGTATGTGGTTTGTTCAATCATCTTACAGATGATTGTTGGTACAAAAGAGGTTCCAAACTCAAACAAAAAGAAGAAATTAATGAGAAAATGGTAAAAATGAAAACTGAGTTTGAGACCACATTTGTATCAGCAACATCAAATCCTGTAACCCTTAAGTCCTTAAAGCAATCCAAAAAGGAAGGAGTTAAACAGGTGACAGCTGAGGGTGCTCAAAAGAAGAAGGTGCAACATAGGACCTTATCTAACTCCACTAGCAATGTGTCTGATGAGCTGAAAGCTTTATCACAAAATCAGACACAGCTGGTGATGATGGTACAACATCTGTTGGGTAGAGTTAACCAACTAGATTCTCCTATGTTGAAACCACAGAAAAGGAGGTCTAAGCCAAAGGACTCCTCTTCTACACCATCTTCTTCCTCTCAGGCTGTTGTTACAAATAAACATGCTAGTTTACCATCTATTGATGAGACCAGGCCCAAAACCAAAAAGGTTTGGGTCTCTAAAACTAACTGATTGTTTATTATTGCAGGGTTCTTCAACATGCAAAAGTAGCATCTGGTATGTAGACAGTGGGGGATCTATGCACATGACTGGGAACATCTCTCTTCTTCATGACTACTCTCAAGGAAAGAAGGGATTTGTCTCTTTTGGCAATGATGCTAGGGGTTACATCATCGGTAAGGGCTTTGTCTCCAATGGAGAAATCAAATTTGATGATGTTAATCATGTGGAAAATCTCAAGTACAACCTCTTGAGTGTCAGTCAAATGTGTGATAAAGGCCATGTTGCCCTTTTCACAAGTCAAAACTGTAGGATTCTGTCATCCAAAGTTTTGCCCTTGATTGACAAGGTGTTGGATGATCACACTCTCCTGAAAGCCAACAGGACAGGAAGAGTGTATGCCTTAGATCTCTCTAAGAAGATAGATCTCAAAGGCAATCCTTGCCTATTTTCCAAAGCCTCTTTTCAAGAATCTAAACTATGGCACAGGAGGCTTGGTCATGTTAATCTCAAAAACATGAATCAGCTTAGCCACAATAGTTTAGTCAGAGGCTTACCAATAAAGGAGTCCACTGTGATGAAACTGCACTGCTTGTTTAAAAGGAAAACAGCACAAGGTCTCATTTCCTCCTATTGAAGTGTCCAAGTCCACTGCCTGCTTGCAATTACTGCATATGGATCTATTTGGTCCTGTGAGAGTAATGAGCATGGCAAAGAAGAAATACTGTCTGGTAATTGTGGATGATTACTCCAGATTTGTATGGACTTTCTTTCTACATTCAAAGGATGAGGCTGCTCAGAAGATTATCCACTTTGTGCTGTACATTGAGAAGCAGTATTCCCTTCCAGTCAAGTGTATTAGGAGTGATAATGGAACTGAGTTCAGAAATCATACACTTGATGACTTCTATCTCTCAAAGGGAATCAAAAGGCAGTTCAGCATTTCAAGGACTCCAGAACAAAATGGAGTAGTGGAGAGAAAGAACAGGACCCTCATTGAAGCTGCAAGGTCCATGCTGGCTGACTCAGGTTTGCCATTGACCTTTTGGGCCGAAGCTGTCAACACAGCTTGTTATGTGCAAAATAGAGTTTTAGTAAATCAGAGGTTGATGAAGACTCCATATGAAGTTCTCCATCATTTGGCTCCTCTGATTTCATTTTTCAAAGCATTTGGGTGTCCCTGTTTTATTCTCAACACAAAGGATCAACTCCACAAATTTGATCCTAAGGTGGATGCAGGATACTTTGTTGGTTATTCATCTACTTGCAAAGCATACAGAGTCTTCAACTGCAGAACAAAGATGGTTGAAGAAACTCTACATGTTAAGTTTAATGAATCTCCAAAGGACAAGATTCCACAAAGTCCTGTGGAGTTATTTGATTTGGACATACTGCAATATGTTCCTTATCAAACTCCTGCTGTTGCTCCTGTCAACAGTTCACCACCTGGTGGTACTGCTGATGATGATGATGATTGCAGTACTCACCTCTTCAGGTTTAGTGATCAGCTGCCTGATTCAACTAGACCTGATGTTCCTGTAGCGCCAGTAGCACCATCCACAACAAATGCTGATGAGATTTCTTCGAATTCAACTTCTTTGAATTACCATCCACTGATTGGTTTCAAGGAAATGATTCACCATCACCATCTGTTGCTGCTGAACCGGCTACAAACACTTGCACAGATCTCATTGTGTATCAAGATCTGAAGAATCACCCCATGTCTCAAATCATTGGTGATATCACTGCTGGAGTATCAACAAGAAGTCAATTGTCAAATTTCTGCTTCTATGCTCTCTTCATCAGTCAGCAAGAGCCAAAGAATTATCACATTGCTTTAAAGGACAATGGATGGGTTGATGCCATGCAGCTTGAGCTTCTTCAGTTCAAGAAACAGCAAGTGTGGGAACTGGTTCCTCTACCTCCAGGTAAGTGTGCAATAGGCACTAAATGGGTGTTTAGGAACAAAACTGATGAAAATGGGCTTATTGTTAAGAACAAGGCCAGACTGGTTGTTCAGGGGTTTGCACAAGAAGAAGGTATTGATTATGATGAAACCTTTGCCCCTGTAGCCAGACTGGAAGCAATTCGATTGTTTTTAGCTTATGCTGCTTATCAAAAACTTAAAGTCTTTCAAATGGATGTCAAAAGTGCATTTTTGTATGGAAAAGTTAAAGAAGAGGTTTATGTATGTCAACCTCCAGGCTTTGAGGACAATAAACATCCTAATTGGGTGTATAAGCTTGATAAAGCTCTTTATGGGTTAAAACAAGCTCCCAGAGCCTGGTATGAGACATTATCAAACTTTCTTCTGGAAAACAATTTCACTAGAGGCTCCATAGACAAGACTTTATTTATTAAGAAAGCTGGGCAGCATAATCTACTTGTTCAAATTTATGTAGATGATATCATTTTTGCATCCTCTGATCCAAAGTTGTGTGATGCCTTTACAAAGTTGATGCAACAGAAGTTTGAAATGAGTGCCATGGGAGAATTACAGTTCTTTCTGGGGTTGCAAATCAAACAAAAGGCTGATGGAATTTTTATTCATCAATCCAAATATACAAAAGATCTTTTGCAAAAGTTTGATTTACAAAACTGTAAGCCCTGTTCTACTCCCATGAGCAGCACCACACAACTGGACTCAGATCAGAAAGGTAAAGTGGTTGATGAAACACTTTACAGATGTATGATTGGGTCCTTGATGTATTTAACAGCTTCTAGACCAGATATTATGTTTGCTACATGTGTTTGTGCTAGATTTCAGGCTGCACCTAAAGAGTCTCATCTGATTGCAGTCAAGAGGATCTTTAGATATCTGCAAGGCACTCCATCTCTAGGTTTATGGTATTCTACCAGACATTCTGGTAAATTAGTTGCTTTTTCTGACAGTGACTATGCAGGGTGTAAGTTGACCAGGAAATCAACTTCTGGTGGATGTCAATTCCTAGGCAACTGCTTGATTTCTTGGCAGAGCAAGAAACAGACCTCAGTTGCTACATCCACTGCGGAAGCAGAGTACATTGCTGCTGCAAGCTGTACATCTCAGGTACTCTGGCTTCAAAACCAACTTTTGGATTATGGCATTACAGAGACTAAGACTCCATTGTTAATGGATAGTGCTTCAGCTCTTTGCATTGTCAAAAATCCAGTCCAGCACTCTAGGACCAAACATATAGAGATCAGACATCATTTTATAAGGGATTGTTTTGAAAAAGGTCTGATTGATCCTAAGTTTGTGCCTAGTGCTGATGAGCTTGCAGACATTTTTACTAAGCCTTTGGATAGTTCAACTTTCCAAAACCTGGTGTTAAGGCTTGGTATGCTGCAGCTAGAATAGGTGACAACTACTGATGATCTCAGTAATTCATACTGATGATCATGAGTGCCTGTCACATATAAGTACTGATGAGCTCTTTTTACCTCAGTAGTTTTTATAACTACTGAAGGCTAAAAGTTCTCACAAGTACTGAAGTACTTCATCTGCTCTAAACTACTAAGTAGTTACAACTGATGCAGTAACCAATGCAATCAGTAAAAACAGATAAGTACTGATGTCCTATGAAACAACTGAAATCAGCCATAAAGACTGATGAATGTGTTGAGGACAGTTTGAAACAGCTGAAAAGCTAAGAATTGACGAAAACAGCTGAAGAGAACTTTCTCCTCAGTCGTTTGTACCACTGCTGTTTCATTTTAAACAACTGAAGCAAAACCACGTCTTCAGCAGTTTTATAACTACTGATGACCAATACCAAGTCTTCAGTTGTTTACAACAGCTGATGACAAAACCACTGTCTTCAGTAGTTTCATAACTACTGATGACAAACACCATGTCCTCAGTTGTTTCAATCATCTGAAGTCAAAACCACGGTCTTCAGTAGTTTTCTAAACTACTGATGCCTAACACCACGACTTCAGCTGTTTCAACGTCTGAAAGGATAATACCATGTCAACGGTCGTTTAAAACTACTGATGACTAACACCACATCCTTCAGTCGTTTCCTCCCCGTACCCTATAAATACCTTAACCTGAGCTCTCCATGCTTCATCTTCTTCAAACCTAACGTTCCTCTCCAAAAATTTCCATGGCGTCTATGCAAATTAAACCGCGACACAACTGTGTTGCCTACCTCACAAAATCGCCGATCTGGACTAAGTTCGATACTGCTATCGATCTTATGGTTCAGTCCCAATACAACAAGGCATTCCTTCTGAACCCGTTTTACATGCCGAATCCTTGAACCAATTTTGGATGAACGTTACTGTTACAACTGAGGAGAGCAACACACGATCCCTCCGGTCAGTCGTCAACAACAAAGAAGTAGTGATTACTCCTGCAACAATCCGTAAAATTCTTCAACTGAGTGATGCTACCTCTCCTGCTGGATATCCGAAGGGCACCATAGATCTATCATTTGCTCAGCATGGATATCAAGGTGATCTCAGTGCCACCACCATCATGAAGAAACACTTTAATGACGCTGAGCGCCTGATCTTTCACATGGTCAATGTATGTTGGCCCCTAAGACATCGTCTTGGGATCAAATGTCCACCAAATGGCAGCAGGTAATGTATTCTATCCTTGAGCAACAACCACTGAACTTTTCAGAATTAATATTTTCAGAGCTCAAAGATATGGCTCAAAAACTAACTGCCAACCGTTGGATACTCTATCCACGGTTCATAATGGCCATTATAATAGACCAGCTTAATGCTGAGGGACTTGTTGGCTGGGAGTCCCTGCTACGGCTGTTCTGCCAGAAGTATACTCCCGGCACAACTGACCGGACACTCAAACTGGCTGCCAAGCTGCGAAAACCCACGCAGCTGGAACCCACAGCCACCACCTCCAAATCCAATGTCCCCACCAAACCCACCAAAAAGAACCCAAAATGGCTACTCAGGAATTGAGTCCCCTGAGGATGCTCCTGCACAACAAACGCAGGATATATCCACTAGTTCAAACCCCCTAGTGGATACAATGACTCTTCCAGCCACAGCCGCTCAGGCTTCCTCTCAACAGGAGCCTGCAGCAACCCAAGGGGCACCTACTTATCTGGGATCTTCCTCACTTGAGGAGATTGCCATTGAAGAGCACCATCCACCCCAGGTGCACACTGCTTCTAACCCCTTACCCCAAACACCGCCCCTCACAGCCCAACTTTAATAGTTGCTCAAGTGCTGACTCAATTGCACTCCTCACCCCCTCCCCAGAAACCACTTACTACTGGGAATACCTCTACAATTGAGGGGGAGGAACACAGTGCACCTGAGAACCCACAGCACAGGGGTTTCCCAATTCTATCTCCTGGTGTAGACAAGGAGCTTAGTAGAATATCTAGTGAGGCTGCCACCTCCTCTGACTCAGCACATGACCAGAGTGAGGCTGGTAACATTGCTAAGACCTCCCTAGAGGCAACAGCTGATGATGGACATTGTCCTGAGGCTGGAAGTCCCCAGTACAAGCACAAGGGGCACATGCACCAACTGGTCTACACCCAGTGCATGTAAATCCTGCTCTAAGCAGGAGGTCAGGTGATTCAGTATCAACTGATGATGACCTGAGCTTCTTCTATGATGTAGTTGCTCAAAACACCATTCTAGAGGATGAGGTTAGCAGACTCAAAGAGCTGCTGGCCAAGATGTCTCAGGATGCAAGTCCATCTGCCACCCTCATACACCCACAGATGGCACCTTCCCTTGAAGGTTTCCCAAACACAGAGCCACCCAAAATCAACCACCTGCCTCTGCTTCAGGCCCTACTTCTCAGGAACAGAACCTCCTGAGCAAATAGGTGCTGCACTCCAAAATTCCCTCCCTCTCATCACCCCCATAATCACTGATATAGTGATCAAAGCCCTTGATGAGAGGCTTTCCTCAACATTACAGCCCTTGGTTGATGCTGCTGTCCACAAGACTCTTTCTGCGGTCAACCCCTTCCTCCAAGCAACCAAAAGGGGGAGAGTACTGCAGTGAAAGAAAAGAAGAGGAAAAGATCCGAGGAAAAGAAGGAAGCGAAGCAAGCCCAAAAGGAGGAGAAAGAACAGCAACCAATGCTCACCTACAAGCGAAAGAAAGGTGCTGATGAGCACATTGCTGAAGATAAAGCCTTGGAGCTACTGATAAAAGAGGCTGATGCCGAACACAGTAGATCAATGGACAACATCATTGATCAGCTGTTTAGGCAAGGCCATGACACCAACAAACTTGACTCTGAGATTCGACGACTAGAGATTGAAGAAATCCAGAACAGATGGGCAAGTTATGAAGTGTTAGAAAGAGAAAGGCTTGAAATCATGATCAGATTTATTGCAAAATATCTTGGAAGGTCAATGATCGAAATCAAAGCTTGGTCCAGGGACAGTATCTTGGCAATCACCACCAAGATCTGTTCATCTGAAGTATATACTAAGGGGCTTGTCATTGAAGCTTTGAATGAAGCGGGTGCTGGGAGCAGGACTGAGCTAGCCAAGCAATCAAAAGCCACACTCACCTCAAGGATGCTAGAACAGCCTGTCAACATTCCCACACCAAAAACACCCAAAACACAACCCACCAAACCAACTCCCTTACCCTCAAAACCCATAGCCGATGATATACCCTTGAAGAAGAAGAGAAGGATATTGAGGCTAGAAGAAGATGAAGAAGATGATGAAGACAGGCTGCCGCTCTCAGCTGTGATTCAGTTGCCTAAGGCCACAAGTCACTCCTCAGCAATACTCCTGAAGTCCAGAGACAAATGGTTAAAGTGAAGCTAGAAGAAGAAGAGCTTCATAAACAGCATGATGAGGAATTGCTGAAGAGAGTTGACAAAGCTTATGCAGCCACATCTTCCATCATCAATATGAAGGAGCAAGCCCTCAGACTTTACACTCTCAGGCATACCTTTCAATATCAAAAGGAAAGAGTGAGGATTTGGCCTGATCCCAGGGTCTCTCACAGAATTCATAAGAACAATATACCTCGGAGATACATTGGCCAGGTGAAAAAGATCGTAGATGAAGTGATCTCTCTGGTCTTTGTAGTTTCACCCTGGGAAATCCTAGAAGACTTCAAGAAGGCCTACAAAGCTAATCTAACCCCTCAGAAGATGTTGGAAACAAAATAGTGAAAAAGGGGTTAGTTTACAAGAGGCTTGAGGAAGTCAGAAAAATGAGCTCCAGTTGTTCCTAGGGGTAATCACCGGATGAGTTTGCTTACAGAATAATAACAACTGTGGAGCTAAAGAATGGGAAACAGGCCAAATACCTGTCTGAGTATTATGGGCCTGAATCATTGTTTGAAGGAGGTGCTGAAGAGCTAACCATGGAGGAAAAATCACCTTCCTTGAGGCCTACACAAGAGAGTCGTACAGACTCATTATGGGGAAGTGAATCTCATGAATGGGATAACAACTCTGTGTCCAGTTCCCCAAAACAGAGTTCCCATCATACTCTGCCAAACAAATATTTGAGGTTCTTCCCAGGCCGGAGCGTACATGGGTCATCTTCTCTACTGATCAAGAAGGAAAAAGACCAACATTTTTGCCATCAATAAGTGGGAGTATAAATAAGTTAGAGGTTTTGGCTGCATTGGTTCAGGGGGAGTGTTGGACCAAAAGAACCATGAGCCAAGATCAGAAAACCTCTAAGTCCCACATGGTATCACAACAACTGCTGAAAGCCTCATCAGTAGTTTGACAAGTGCTGAAGACTTCAACAGCTGAAGATCAAGTGCTGAAGACCTTAACAGCTGAAGAACTAAAGTGCTGAAGTACAACAGCTGAAGAACACAAGTGCTGAAGCTGAAAGACCAAAGTACTGAAGTACAACAGCTGAAGAGTTCACAAGTGCTGAAGATCAACAACTGATGTACAAAGTCTGAAGACAAAGACTGAAGACATCAGCTGATATCTACTGAAGTCATCAGCTGATGAAACGCCTGAAGGTCAAAGTCTGAAGATCAAGTACTGAAGCCTCAGTAGTTTGTCACAACTGCTGAAGAGTACTTCTTCAGTAGTTGTGATCCAGTAGTTATTTTCAGTCAGGTAGTTTTATATTTTGTACTTAACTTGCTGATATGTTCTCAGTAGTTGTGAACATTTCAGTAGTTTGTTAAGAATTAGTTATTTCTGTATTGGATCTGCCAGTTGTCACTTTCCGTGATAACAGCAGTGACTGTTGCACTCTTATAAGGAGTGACAACCTATTGTAATCGATGAATGAAATGAGATTGAATTGAATGGAATGAATGATTGATTCGATTAGAAATATTCCTCATCTATAAACATTCCTAGAAATCAGAATACATATTCTCTCCCTATAACTGTATGCGATCTTAATGCTCACTATATCGTTAGCTTGCTACATTTGTCTAATTCGTGTTTGTATTCCGCTGCTTATATTCTGATACATCAACTTGTGATCACTGATCCTGTCAATATTTCTTAACCATTCTGGACTAATAACTATGTAACAACCACAAACTAATAGTTAGTTTAAATGCATTATCATACAATAAACAGTGAATATTCAACATTATAAGCATAACCACCATTTATTTCATTTAGTACCCATTCTATTACAACTATGTAAGACATGAAGGCATTTACATTTGAGATCCAAATAGGTACACATGTGCTACAAACTCCCTTGGACCTGGTTAACTCATTTGTCTAACATTCTTCATCAGTCTTCAACTCTTGTACTTCTCCTCTTGAGCTCAACATGTATCTCAAATACGAAACAGAGCCTATAACATTTTTGGAAGTGGAGGGCTGTACATGTCTGCGCATCATTAAATAGTGGCCACTTTGTAGAAAGTGTACACATATTAGCAGACAAGTTGGTTAGCCACATTGGGCAAATACCCTATAGTATCTATTTTGCTATCTTTTTGCACAACAATAACAACTTTACCTTTCTCCATTGTATACCACCGCTTAAAGGTATGGAGTGAATTCTCGAGGCCTTTCCTTCGAGGGATTCTTGACATGTGCGCGTAGGACTCAACTCAGAAGTAATCTCGGATTTCTAGTAATGGCGTCAAACTTCAGACCTTTGTGATGATACCTCATCGGTTGTTGAGGTGTGAAGTTGACCACATGGTGTAGTACTCTCTTTCAAAGCGCCCAAACCCAGCCTGAATCTTTCTTTGGTCAGCATATAACAGCTCAGGTTTGGCCAGTGAGTTGAGCTCCAAACAGGGTAGAGTCTTCAGAGTCTTGTGGGAATCGAAGTACTCGATTCCCATTCACCCTCTTGATAGCATATACATTATTATCATCAAAGCATGCCCATGCTATGATTCTCCAGACACCATCAAATGCTTCTTAACTTTTTAGAGCTTGGTGTAGGCACTCGCCTTGGAACACTGTGTTGGGCTCTGATCTCGCAAAATGCCGCCCATTCAGCCTTTTGATGTTGACATCAGCATCCGGGGCTTGGGCTTGAACCTTATTCTTCTCCGACTCGCTCCATCTTATCTAGTGTTTCAAATGTATCACTGACAAGAGTGTCCCTAGATTGGGGACTACATTTCCTCGTTGTCAGCATACTCTGGATAATGCTTGGTTGTGACGTCTTCAATCTCTATCTCCGTCCATACATTAAGCTTATTGTCATATCCATGTCAATTGTAGGAGCATCCGTCACATTTCATCTGGATTCAGTCGGAATATCTTAGCTAGTTGCTTATCAATAAGGTCATGAATTATTCTCTTTCTTCTTCAGGAGTATAACTTATGGACATGCTGACAATCCCTCGCAAATCAAGTATCATTGTCCCTTGAGACTTGATTTGCTGAAGGGAGCAACATCATACTCATCTTGCTAAGATGAATGATCTGCTTGATTTAAACATGTAAATACAACAATCATTAGTCTAATCAAGACAGTTAAATAGCAAATATATATAAACATTAAGTACATAAGTTATACATGATTCAATTACACAAGATTTTAAATTACATAAACATCTAAACATTACATGATCCTGAATTACGTGCTCTTCTGTAGTTGGGGATGATGTGAGGCACCCTGATCTTGAGTTTTCTTGGTCCCCTCTCACTTGCTTGTGGCACCCGATGCAAATGCATCACCTCCTTCTTTATCATCATCACCTCCATCTCCTGCACCTTCATCATCTCCTCTCTCTGTCTCATCCTCATCATCATCCTCGTCATCATCATCCTCGTCATCATTATCATCATCTACCTCTCGTATCTTCAGGGGCTCATCCTTTGTTCGTTTAAGTTTGAGAATGATGGTCTTTTTGGCATCCTCCAACTCGTCAATCTTCATAGTGGATAGAACTTTATGCTCATGGAGTGAGCAATCTCTTAACTTTGAGCAGCCATCTACTGAGCCTGATCCTCTATTAGCTGAGCCTACTGAGCGATCTGCTATGCTTGGGCAGCGTTCTGCTCCTCAAGCTGTCTGATTTGTGCAACTCTTTCTTCGTCAGCAACCCACAAATTCAGCACCATTCTGTTAAGTGCTGCCAACTGATCCTCTACCCTAGCAGAAGGTAGGGAGGATCCTATAGTGAATGGCTGGTGGGATGATGGTCTGGGCTGGTGGCTGGTGGTAGTGATGGGTGTTGTGGTGAATATTGGTGGTGGTATATGTGTGGGTGTTTATGGGTAGGCTATAGTGGTGGTGGAAGTAGTGTAGACGGGAGGTGGAGTGGCTGTGCTAGTGGTGGTGGGTGAGGTGGTAGTAGCTGTGGTGGTGGGTAAGTGAGTGGTGGTGGTAGATATGGTGGCAGTGGTGGTGGAGGTAGGAATCAGCGTGAACCTCCATCTTTTTGGTTTCATCCCATGGGGCTGAGCCATCCTTTTCTTCCTTGAATCCCTCGAGGAGGATGATCCCCCTGGGATGCTGGGCTGGTCTGAGGTATAGGTAGGATCTATAGTAGTCTCCCAGATGCAGCTAGGCGTCCTCCAGCCGCCTCCTTCCATGTTTCGTGGAAACCACCCTTCTGCCCACCGTTCTCGTCAATGGCTCATCACACTTTCCTCCTCCTCATCAGGTATGAAATCCTGATGGAAAGCAACTGTAGTATTTTCTCCATAAGTGGGTGGTGGACGTGTAATATGTATAGTGGTGGCCCTAAATGGAGTGGGGCCAATGTCTCCACCATCACCACTGTCATCCTCATCAGAAGTTTTAGCATGGAGCACAATCTGCTCAGTGTTGGAGTCGTTGTCATCATGGCGCCACTTTCTTCGAGCTGGCATCAGATACCTCACGGGCCAGATGCCCGAACAGTCGCCTGACGGGGGGTTTCACTGTTTTCCCTTGTATACCCTCATCCTGCCCAAGGTGGTATTGTCCATCACCTCGAGCACTATAGCGTCCTCCTTCTCCTTTGGTAGTTTAGGGAGCTTCTGATCGATAATCATCTGCATGAACTGCGGGTACATAAAAAAGCCTTCCTTCCTCTTTGGCTCGATGTTCTCCACCAGATACATGAAGATCATCTTGGAGAAGCTGAACGGATGGTTCAGCACCTACGCCACATAGGCATTTTGAATCTGATCCGATAGCTCATCGAAGTCTCCTTTCCTGGATGGGCCAAGTACTTAAATTGGGGGCACAGGTTGCTCTTGTTGAGCACACCAAAATGATGTTCCCCGAGTACTTGGCTCGTAGAAAGCATCCACGTACTGTCAGTGGGTACAAGTGGGTCGGGCAGTCGACATCATCTCCAAGCTCGAATACAGTCCTAGGATCCTCCTCTGTAATCTCAATGGCATGACCAAGATAGAACTCCTAATACGGTGGGGCTCTGCAGTCCTATCGACAACCGCGCCTTCCCAAAGGCCTGCTAAAGTGATCGATATGGTGTGCATGGAGTCGAAATGGCACAAAAGATCCTCTATCTCCGCAGGAATGTAATAATGCCCAAGAAATCTACCGCATTCCTTGAAGTGAGATCGAAATGTGCACAAATGTTATGCTTAGTGCTTATGGGCCAACGACTCGTCATCTGCATACAATACAAGTAAACGTTAGTGGGTGTCAATGTGTAACAATTTGATTCATTTAAATTGAAATTTTTTGTTCTATCGTGCGAAATTGTGCGACTAAGATTTAGTCATGCGATTGAGCTCTTTCGTACGATTAGGCATGCGACTTGGATCAGTCGTATGCTATCCCATGCGTTTACCCCAGTCGTGCGACTAAACTCACACGCATGGTGCGGTCGTGCGATTTAGCAATTCGCCCAACTCAGTCGTGCGGCTGAAGTTCATCAGGGTGTCCATTCACATGACAGACTGTCTTCCATTCAAATTCAAATTTTGAGCAAAGTTTAATGTTAGACATCGTGGTTTGGCTCATTAGTCTCGCACATGACCGATATAACACCTAATAGCCTTTAATTTAACACTGTACTTAGTTTAATTTGTTCTTCGACAAACAAAGTGTCGGTTAAGTTAGGGCTAAGTTCAGTTGATTTGGAGCATGAATCAATGGACATTTGAGTGAATTGCACCACACTTTACCTGTATAATCACAGGGAATCATCAATACACAACAAGCAAAGGTCTAGAGTGATCAAATGAAAATCGGGCAGAGTGATGGTAGAGTCGTGCGATTTGGGAGTGGTGAATGACTGTGACCGACTCCCCTTCTTTTATACTAAGGTTTCCTTCAGTCGTGTGTGACTGAGCCCAGTCTCATAGTTGATTCGTGCGACTAAAGCTCAGTAGTGCGGTTGGCATAATCGGTCACTTTTAGTCGTGCGACTAGAAGTCAGTCATGTGACTGTGTCATTCCGTCACCTTCATTCATGTGATTGGTTCATTTCTGATGATCCAATTGCATGGTTTTACCCATGCTGATGGCCCAATCGCAGGGGCCATACATGTGGTTTATTCATGCGATTAGGCTCATATATATGGTTCACTCGTACGGCTGGTCCATACTCATGGTCCAGTCATGTGAATGGCTCATACTCATGATTTTGACTTTATGACCATTTGACACTTAGCCCATTCAACACTTGATAAACTTTTGAACATTCGATCATCTTAGACATGATCCTTTTAACTTAGAAAACTTTGATTACCTCAGACGTGATCCTTTAAAAACAATTCATCACGTTAGAAGCAAAACCATGTCTTCAGCAGTTTTACAACTACTGAAGACTAACACCAAGTCTTCAGCTGTTTACAACAACTGATGACAAAACCACTGTCTTCAGTAGTTTCACAACTACTAATGACTAATACCAAGTCCTCAGTTGTTTTACCACCTGATGTCAAAACTGTCTTCAGTAGTTTTATAACTACTGATGACTAAATCAGAGACTTCAGCTGTTTCAACTTCTGACAGTTAAAACCAAATCTTCAGTTGATTTATAACAACTGCTAATCACACCAATACGGTTAGTCTTTTCAAACCTCTGAAAGTTAATACCACGTCATCAGTAGTTTCAACAACTGATGACTAACACCAAAACCTTCAGTCGTTTTCTAACCCTACCCTTTAAATACCTTATCCCACCTTCAGAGTTTTTCTATCTTCTCTTCTCCAACCTAACGTTCAAAAACTCTGTAACTTCTCTTCATCCATTGCGACCATGCAACTAAAACCACGACACAACTGTGTCGCACATCTCACCAAATCGCCATACTGGACCAAGTTTCACAACGCCATTGATTTAATGGTTCAATCACCCTACAAAACGGCTTTTCGGGTAAATCCCACCATATATGCCGAACCCCTTAACCAATTCTAGACAACGTCACTCTGGTCTCTGAGGATAATGACACAGAGTCTCTTCAATCGTTGTCCATGGTCAAAAGGTGGACATTACTCCAGACACTCTTCGCCAAACCCTTAATCTGGATGATGCTACTTTCCCAACTGGTTATCCAAAGGGCACCACAGATCAATCATTTGCCCACCATGGATACCAGGGTAGCCTGAGTGCATCTACCCTGAAGAAGAAACATTTCCAGGATGCCGAACGTCTCATCTTCCACATGGTAAATGTCGGCCTTGCACCCAAGACTTCATCATGGGATCAAATGTCCACAAGGTGGCAATAGGTAATGTACTATATCCTTGAGCAACAACTTTAAATTTTTCTGAAATAATATTTTTGAGCTCAAGGATATGGCCCAAAAACAACATGCTAACCGTGGATACTATACCTCGGTTCATAATGGCCATAATTGAAAACCAGCTTCAAGCTGAGGGACTTGTTGGCCTGGGAGTCCCTGCTATGGCTGTATGCCTGAAGTATACTCCGGCACAAATCCGACCATTCACTGAAAATGGCTGCCAAGCTACGCAAACCCACGCAGCTGGAACCCACACCCACCACCACCAGATCTAGAGTCCCCACCAAACCAAAAACAAAACACCCCAAAACAGCTATTCAGGGAGATGAGTCCCATGAAGATGCTCCTGTACTACCAAAGCAGGATATATTGCTGGTTTAAACCCCCCAGCAGTATCAGAGACTCTACCAGCCACAGCCGCTCAGGATTCCTCTAAAAAGGAGCCTGCAGCAACCACAGAAGGGGTACCCACAAATCTGGGATCTTCCTCATTTGAGGAGATTGCCATTGAAGAGCACCATTCTCCCCAGGTGCACACTTCTTTTACCCCATCTCCCCATGCAACCGCCCCCCAAAGTCCAACCATTATCATTGCAAACGTGCTGACTCAGCTGCATGCCTCTCCTCCTCCCCAACAACCACCAACAAAGGGGAGAACCACAGCTACTAAGGAAGAGGATCACCATGCTTCTGACAACCCACAGCACCGGGGTTTACAAGTTCTATCTGCTTGTGTGGATATGGAGATTAGAACATCTAGTAAGGATGCCACTCTTCTGAATCAGCACATGATCAGATGAGGCTGGTAACATTGCTAAGACCTCACTAGAGGCAACAGCTAATGAAGGACATAGTCCTGAGGCTGGAAGTCCCCAGTTCCAAAAAAAAAGGGGCACATGCTAAAACTGGTCTACACCGGTGCATGTACATCCTGCTACAAGCAAGAGGTCAGGTGATTCAGCATCTACTGATGATGACCTGGGCTTCTTTATGATGTTCTGGCAGAACACAATTCTTGAGGAAGAACTCAGTAGACTACAAAGACTACTTGACCAATTCTCTCAGGAAGCAAGTCCATCTGCCACCAACATAACCCATAGATGGCACCTTCACCTGAAGGTCTCCCACACACTCAGCCACTCAAAACTTCCAAGCCACCAGCTTCTGTTTCTGGCACTGCTTCTCAGGGACAGAACCCCTCTGAGCAAACAGTTGCTATCTTTCAGCAAACCCTACCTCTCATCACCCCACTGATCACATGCATTGTGATTAAAACCATGGATGAGAGGCTTCCCTCAATTATACAACCCCTGGTGGAGGAGATTGTGAGCACAAGGCTTTCTGCTACTCAAACCCTTGCAACCAATGCAACCAAAAAGGGGGAGAGTCAGTCAGTGAAAGCAAAGAGGAAGAGCAAACTGAAAGAAAAAGAAACTGAGAAGGAAGAGGAGTCTGTGAAGGGAGCTGAAACTGATCAAGTGAGTGAAAGTCACAAAGACTTTCATGTCACATATAAGAAGAGGAAGGTTGAAGGGAAAGAGAAAGAACTCCAACTTGATGAGATGATCAAAATGGCGGATGCTACACATAGTAAATCTATGGACTCCATTATTGATCAACTATATAGACAAGGGTTCGATACTGCACAGCTTGACTCAGAGATAAGGAGACTTGAAGTTGAAGAAACTAACTCAAGATGGGCATGTTATGATGCACTTGAAAGAGAAAGACTAGAGATCATGATCAGATTCATTGCAAAATATCTTGGGAGATCATTGATCGAGATTAAATCATGGACCAGGGATAGTATCTTGGCAGTAACACCAAGATCTGTTCGTCTGAAGCATACACTAAGGGTTAGTTGAAGCTTTGAATGAAGCAGGAGCAGGGAACAGGACTGAGCTAGCCAAACACTCAAAAGCCACACTCACCTCGAAAATGCTAACTCAGCCTGTCAACATTCCCTCTCCAAAACAACCACAACCACAACCCACAAAACCAACTCCCTTACCCTCTAAACCAATAGCCGATGATGCACCCAAGAAGAAGAAGAGAAGGGTGTTGAGGCTAGAAGAAGAAAAAGAAGAGGATGATGTGGAAGAAGATAGGCTGCCTCTGTCTGCAGTCCTAACTTTGCCTAAAGCCAAACCCATGCCATTCACTCCCACCTCACAGATGAAAACTGTGAGAGTAAAGATTGAAGAAGAGCAGCAGCAAAGGCTTCATGATGATGAGATGTTGAAAACCATCGACAAAACTTATGCTGCTTCTTCATCAATAATTAGTATGAAGAAAGAAGCTCTGAGATTGTACACCCTTACCAACACATTTCAATATCAGAAGGAAAAGGTAGAGTATGGCCTGATCCTAGGATGGCTCATAGGATTGTGAAGAAAGACATTCCTTCGAGATACAAGGGCCAAGTAAGAAGGATCGTAGATGAAGAGATCACAGTAGTCCTCGTAGTATCACCTTGGGAGATTGTAGAAGATTTCAAGAAGGCCTATGAGACTAAACAGCCACCCCAAAAGATGTTAGAGAACAAAGTTATTAAAAAGGGGTTAGTCTACAAGAGGCTTGAGACCTTCAAACAAAATGAGCTCAGTCTGTTACTTGAAGGGACTCATCCTAATGAGTTTGCATACAGACAGATTACAATAGTTGAGCTAAAAAATGGCAAACAGGCCAAGTACATCTCAGAGCTGTATGGGCGTGAAGGATTGTTTGATGGTGAAGCTGAGAACCTGACCATGGAAGAACAAATTATGTTTCTCAGAGCATACACCAGAGAATCCTACAGGCTTATACATGGGAAGTGAGTCTCATGGATGGGTGAACAGCTCAGTGTCCAATTCCCCAATACAGAGATCCCATCCATACATTGCCAACCAAATCATCAGAGACTCATTCCCAGGCCAGTGCTTATATGGGTCATCTTCTCAACTGATCAAGAAGGAAAAAGACCAACCATTCTGCCAACAATAAGTGGGACCTCAATAAAGTTAAAGGTTTTGGCTGCATTGGTTCAGGGGGAGTTTGTTGGACCAAAAGAACCAATGAGCCGCATCAAAAAAACCTTTAAGTCCCACAGACGTCACAACAACTACTGAAGACCACAACACCTGAAGACAACAGCTGATTACAAAGTCTGAAGACAAGTGCTGAAGACAAAGTCTGAAGACAAGTGCAGAAGACAAAGTCTGAAGACAAGTGCTGAAGACAAAGTCTGAAGACAAATGCTGAAGACAAAGTCTGAAGACAAGTGCTGAAGACAAAGTCTGAAGACAAGTGCTGAAGACAAAGTCTGAAGACAAGTGCTGAAGACAAAGTCTGAAGACACAAGTACTGAAGACAAAGTCTGAAGACAAGTGCTGAAGACAAAGTCTGAAGACACAAGTGCTGAAGACAAAGTCTGAAGACACAAGTGCTGAAGATCAAAGTATCAGACGTTGTCACAACAGCTGAAGAGGTCTTCTTCAGTAGTTGTGATGGTTTACTTTTGAGTAGTTTTATGTTTTATCTTTTCAGTAGTTTGACACAAATGCTAAAGAATACTTCTTCAGTTGTTGTGCTCATCAGTAGTTTTATGTTTTCAGTAGTTTTGTAAAACGACTGAAGAGCTTGTTCTTCAGTCGTTGTAGTTTTAGTAGTTTCTTATCAGTAGTTTCATATTTTGTACTTAACACTCTGATATGTTCTCAGTAGTTGTGAACATTTCAGTAGTTTGTTAAGAGTTAGTTATTTTTGTAATAGATCTGCCAGTTGTCACTTTCCTGTGATAACAGCAATGGGTGCACTCTACATAAGGAGTGTCAACCTATTGTAATAAAGTGAATGATTTGATCAGAAATATTTGATATTATTGAAACATTCCTTGTTACAGAAATATATTCTCTCATTATAACCGTATTTGTTCTTATTGCAATACGAATATCAAATTCTTGCTACAATTTGTCTAATTCTTGTTCTTATTCCGCTGCGTTACGCTCTAATACATCAAACTTGTGATCATTGATCCTGACAAAAGAAAGAACAAAAATTCAATTAAATTCTTCATTCGAAACTATAGTTTCACAGGATGAGATTTAATTTCGGCAGCCGAAAGTATAGATTCTCCAGCAAGAACACACTAGTTTCGCCCAGTGAGGTAGATTCGACAATCCAAAACTATAATTTCGGTAGAGCGAAACTGAAAAATATCTAGAGAAACTGTTAAGTTCGCTCGGACAGCATGACCTTACAGTTTCGCTGAGGATTCATGAACTTTCATTCAGTTTCGCTGGACTATCGGTAGTTTTACTGGAAGCACAACAAAGGTACAAAAAGAGTCTCGATCAAATATACTCACAATGTGATATTATAAACAAGATTAAATGACAGTCCTGAGTTCGAAATTCACTTGCGAGTAGGAATCGACAACCAATCGGAAAAAAAAACACAGAATCAAAGAAATGCTTGAAGAGGAAACGGAACAAACCTAAGAAACCTAACAGTGCGATTGTGCGAAAGTGAGAATTTAATTTCGCAAACTAACTTAAATTGCATATAGTGTCGCAGTCAGCAAAACTGTAGTTTCGCTAGACGAATCTACAGTTTAACCAAGCATAGGTGCAATTTCGCCAAGCTAAACTCAGATCGAAAAAGTCATCGTGCACGATGAAAATGCTGAGCAAAATTGCAATTTCGTCTACCGAAACAATTAGCGAAAGTATTGTTTTGCAAATATTTACTATTATCATTATTATTATTTTTTATTGTAATTATTATTATTATTATTATTAAGTATTAACAACAATAACAGAGATCTAAATTGATCAGAGATCACATCCTCATGATTTATGTTAGCTCAGAGATGATTTTAATCATCGACCAACAATGAGATCATACCGATAACTGAATCTGATCATAGTCTTTAAAGGAACTATTGAAATTATCAAACATATCAATAACGATTCCTGATTTGTTTGTCCACTTAAACCCATGCCTTATCTTTTTCAACAAACAACAGATGATTCGTTAAGGTTCGATTAGATGCTTTAGAACGTTAGGACCCCACAATCATTTGGCAAAAACCCTCACCCAACCTCATGATTTCTTGAATTTTGATACGATCTTTAGAACAAGGCTTGTAAAGATCTGTGTAAGGGATTATCAACAGAATATTGCATTTTGTGATGAATTCATCATTTAGATGATTAAATACAACTTAGATGGTGAGAACTCCAGGTCTATACTCATGTATAGCAAAGGAGATGACCATTTAAACATGTGCCAATGAGAGCTCCAGGTCAGTATTACCGTACAGAAGAGGAGATTATCACTCCAGGTCAGTACTACCATACAATAGAGGAGATAAGCACAAGTACAAGACACATAAATACACAAGACATGATTCAGAGATATGACTTATAAGATTTGTATCATTGTGTGAGAACGATCAATCCTCAATCCAATTTTTGTTGGGACTCAGTTTTCATGCAAGCCAAAATGATTGGTTAAATTTAGACATCCTTACGCGTATATTTTAATTTAAATCAACATGCTGCTTTCTACTTATTGAACAGGCTGAGTCTACCACGCGTATTGTTTAAAGAATCTATTTAGTTTTCAATTATTTGTAATTAAAATAAGATTTAAATCCTAGAGCAGCATCAATTCTATCATTTCTCATTTTAAATGCCACTCACGCACAAACGAGCATATCCAGAAGATATACAATCATTCTCATCATTTCAAATCCAATTCCCAGTTTGTTTATTATGTAACTTATATACACTGCCTTAAAATTTTATTTTAGAAAACCCCTTTGTTTTTATTTTTTTATAAAAACAAGAGAAAAGAAAAGAGATATAAAAAGATATTAACCGTAGCATAGAGATCAATTCATAAAAGCGAGGTTTACCATATGTTTTGTGAAAAGATCTGCATTTTGACTTTTAGTGTCAATGGGAATAATATCGATAAAACCCTTTTCCTGTGCATCACAAATTGCATGAATCTGTGTTTCGATGTGCTTGGTTTGAGAATGATGAATAGGATTTTTTGCGATCCCGATGGCGGCTTCGTTGTCACAAAACAATGATGTGTGGAGAAAATTGATTCCATAGTCAATCATTTGGTGTTGTATCCAAAGAACTTGTGAACAACAACTAGAGGTAGCAATGTATGCTACTTCCCCTGTAGAGAGGGAAACAGTGGTCTGTTTCTTGCTCTACCATGAAAACAAACAACTTCCCAGGTATTGACATCCTCATGTCACCAATTTTCTGTTTAACCTGCAACCATTAGAATCACTGTCAGAATAAGCATGTAAATCAAAATTCCCACCATAGGCATACTAAAGTCCTAAACGAGAAGAGCCTTTTAGATAATGAAAAATTCTTTTGACAGCCTTTTCATCAGACTCTTTTGGGGCTGACTGGTATCGTGCACAATATCCAACAACGGAAGTGATGTCAAGAGGAGTTATGTAAGATACATAAGGGAACCTATCATAGATCTGTAGAGATGAGGATCAACAAGTTTCCCATTCTTATTTGGAGTGAGGCACGTTTGAGTGGTAAAAGGAGTCATTTAAGGAGATGTGTCATCCATCTTAAATTTCTTCAACATTTCTTTAGTATACTTATCCTGATGAATAAGAATGCCTTCTGGCTTTTGTTCCACTTGTAATCCAAGGAAAATTCACATTTCTCCTATCATACTCATTTCAAACCGATTACGCATCACCTCTTCGAACTCCTGACATAATTGTGAATTGGTGGAGCCAAAAATAATATCATCGATTGGACAATCAACAATTCACCAATCACTTTTCTCTTGAATAGAGTCATATCGATGGTTCCACAAGAGAAATCATTGCTTAAGAGGTACTGTGTTAGGGTCTCATACCAGATCCTAGGCGCCTTATGAAGACCATAAAGAGACTTGTCAAGCTTAAAATTTTTTTGGGAAAATCAGAATCCTCAAAACCTAGTGGTTGACACACATATATCTCCTCATCAATGTCTCTGTAAAGGAAAGCTCACTTGACATCCATCTGATAGACCTTGAACTGTTTATGAGTAGCATGAGTGAGAAAAATCCTTATTGCTTTAAGACGAGCAATGGGAGCAAAAACTTCAGTATAGTCGATCCCTTGTTCTTGAGCAAATCCTTGCACAACTAATCTTGACTTGTTACGCACCAAAACACCATGATGATCTGGTTTGTTCTTAAAAACCCATTACGTACCAATTGGGCATTTGTTTGGAGGTAAGTCAACCAAAGTCCATATTTGAGTTTTTTGAATTGTAGATGCTGCAATTGCATTGATTCTACCAAACAATTTGAGAGATCAATCAAGAAGAGAGACAAATATTAATCAAACCAGATTGACTCTGCATCCGAACTCCATCAGTAATAGAACCAATAATGTTATCATGAGGATGATCTTTCAATGTTTTGAATTTGTGGATAAAGGCAAGGTGTTTGGAGAAGTTTTGCTGATAGATTGTGAATATGTAGATATGGATGAGAGAGATGGAATAGACTATGGTGAGATAGATGTGGGTAAAGAAGGAAGAGATGTAGAAACAGGTGGCGGTGAACATCAAATGATGGTGAAGATGATGCAACATCATTGACTTGGCATCACTTGCTGAAGAGGTGAAATGGATAGAAGATGGGGTTGAGGAAATTATATTTTTTGAACATTTAAGATGGACGCATGATCGTCGAAAATTGGAAGATTGAAAAAATTAAACACAATATCGGAGTCAAAGAACCATGCTGGTTCAGATCCAACATCAGAAGAGTTAGACTCCTACCAATCAACATAGAAGACTCTTGAACCATACGAATTCTCTTGTTATATACCCAATAAGCCTTTTGAGAAAAAGAATAACCAATAAAGTAACAATCATCAAACACGACACCGAACTTTGTCTTTTGGGATTAAGTATTCAGGAGAGTTCATGAACAACCAAATGGTCGAAAGAAGTCAATTAAAGGATTCCGTTTATGAAAAAGCTCATAAGGAGTCTTCAGTTTTTCTTTGACTATCAACACCCGGTTTAGAACATACGAAGCACATGTTACCACTTCAGCCAGGTAAAGATGATTCTATCATCATTGTATAAGCGACTTCAATAAGAGTTCGATTCTTTTGGTGAACTACACTATTCTGTTGAGGTGTCCTTGCAGCACTAAATGTCTCACAATTCCATTTTCAACACAGAAAGAATCAAGAATCTGATTTTGAATTCAGTACCGTTATCACTTCTCATGGCGAGAACCTTTCTCTTGCTTATCGTATCGATCAAAAGTATTAAATTTTGCAATTCCTAAGCAACCTATCCCTTATGATCAAGAAATCTCACCCATGAATATCATGGGAAATCATCTGTAACAACAAGACAGAATGATTTTCTAGCAATTGATTTAACGCTGATTGGGCCAAACAAATCAATATGTAACAATTTGACAAGACAAGTTATGCTATTCTCAAGTTTGAACTTATGTGGTTTCTTATGTTGTTTGCCCTTAGCAAAAGCCATACATTTTTTGTTCACAGAGACGTCTTTTAAAGGAGGTCCTCTAATAAGATTATTTTTGACTAATTTGTCTATTATTTTAAAATTAACATGGCCCAATCGGCGATGCCATAACGGAGACTCAAAGGTTGAAGGTTTTGAAAGAAGACATGTGGCAATAGACTTTGAATCCCTTGAGTTCGTATCAAGAAGATATGTATCATGCTTTCTCGGAGCACACATAAGAATCAAATCCTCTGGAATATCAATCTCTGATTTAAAAATAGACATTCATCGGATTTAAACAGGACAGGATTATCTTTATCGCGGATTTGAGAGACACTCAAGAGATTACATGCAAGCTTAGGGACAAAGTTGACTTTCTCCCAAGTTAAAGAACCATTGGATACTTCTCCTTCACCAACCATCTTTCCACCCTTTTTGTCACTAGCAAAAGCAACATATCCTCCGTTTATAATCTGATAATTGGTCAACAAATCTTTCAACCTTGTCATATGTCTAGAGCATCCACTATCTACATGCCATACACTGTTTACAATCTTAGTGGATGACTCTTGCATTCAAATAAAGAACAGATTAAGCAGGTGAAATAGGAACCCAAGTTTGAACAATTTTAGCTTTAGAAGAAGAAGATTTCTTACAGAAGAAACTATTAACTAATTTAGTTAACTTATTTCCAAAATAGTTCCTATCTACATGACCATGAAGTAGAGTAGGACAATTCTTGACAAGTTGATGCTCTTTCCCACACCTGAAACGGTGTGGTTTGTGTCTAGGTCTGTGATGTGATGAGATAGGAATATGATCAATGTGAATTTCCACATCACATTCAGACACACTAGAATCAATGTCACTATATGTCTCATACAAGCCACGAGGTTGGAGTTTTTGTGACCAAGAATTATTATTTACAAAAGCAGATGAATGATCATCTGAAGTACAAGTAGAACTAGAACCACTTATGCTAGCTTCAGATGAAGTTACAGTTCTTTCATTTGATAAAGAAATATTTAATGGTGTAAAAGATGGAATTGGATGAGAAAAGAATTTCTCAAAAAAATAGTTTTAAATCTCTCGTTAGTCTTTGTAGTGAGACAGTGGACAAAATTTAAAGATGAAATAGAGACATCATGAGAGCATGATGCGACGGTGTCTGTTACTGGTGTACTAGACATAAAAACAGAATTTAAACAAGACTTTTGATCTAAAACAGAATGCTGAAAATTAGGTGTACTAATACTAGTGCATCCAAGCCCACTAGTTGGTCCATAGTCGTAGTCCTCACGAACATGCTTAGGATTAACACCCTCTAAACCTGCAGACATACTGTTATTATCTGTTTTGATCAAATCATTAGATGGATGAGGAATAGGCATAGGAGAATAACAACATGTACTAGGTGGAGGATAAACCTTTACATTTTCATATCCCAATCCCGTTTTAATCCTAGCTCCCCATTGAGATTTATATAAATCATCATGTTTCATTCCTGATATGGTCCATTTGTCTAACTTTGAATGAAGTTTGCTTGTTTCAAATTCAACAAGAGCAACTCTTTCAGTTAAAGTATTAATCTCAACATTTCTTTCTTAACAATTCATTTTAAGTGATCATTTTCTTTCAAGGCCTTATTTAATTTAACAAAATATTTTGATTCATTGATTTTAAGTTCCTCGTTAATTCATTTTAAATATTTTTCATTATCAATTAATAACCTATTAGCTTTATAAATCTCAATTAATCTTATTTTTCAAGCAGAGGAACACATATCCTGAATTACCTCATATGGAAGTATGATCACCACCTGTTCTGCTGCTAAGGCCTTTTCACATTGGCACACCGGAGTACTTGACTTAATTTCCTCAACAGTGATAGTAGCATCATCATAATCCTTTCCCTTCTCAATGGCTGAACTTCCGTTCTGCTTTAGTCCTTCAGATTTACCTTCTCTTATTCTCTCATCTTTCTTTTTTTTCTCTTTTACACAAAACTCAACCTCCTCTTTGAAATCCTTGAAAGGATCAAATCCATCTTTATTGTCTACCTTCCTCTTCAACCTCTGCACTCCAATCAAAGTTAGAAATCAAGGAAGTCTCCTTTTTGTTATTCATATCTTCTTGAATTAGAGGTTCGACCGCCGAAGTTCTTTCGTCCAATGCGTTCCATAAATCTTTGAGCTCTAAGAGTCAACATTGTCATTTGCCACTGAATGTTAGTTTCTTCAAGATCACCAAGATCCACCTGATACATGTCCTCTATTGTCATTACTTTCCCTTTCAACTCTCTAGCCACAAGTGCTTCATAGCTTTGAACAAACATTCCAAAAAGAGCCATTGTTTCTGATGGAACTGAAGTTTCAACATTCACCTTAGAATTAGCCTGATTTCTTCCAACAATAATGTTCCCTCCTGAAAATTTACTTTTGTTAACTCCTCCTTGAATTGAAGTTTGTATTTGAGAGCTTGCAGCAGATGATTGTAAAGCAACATTTTGAGTAAAACCAGATGTAGGCATCATGGTCTGGTTAAATTCCCATCTCTTCATGTCCAACTCAAAAGATTTATGCTTGTTGATAATATCCATTAGCTTGTAATGTGTGAATGCTCTTTCTTGCTTTAGCATTATCACCTGAAGGCTCCACTAGGATGGGAGAGAGTCTATTAGCCTCTTAACTTATTCATTGTTGGAGAGTTTTTCATCATATTTCCTTAAGGTTCTTGAAACTGTCAGGAAGTGATTTGTGAGATCTATCAGACTCTCAATCTTGTATCCAACAAAGGAATTGAATTCCTTCTCTGCTTAAATGCTCTTATCTTTTACCAGTATATGTTACCATCATAGAACTCATATAGGGCATGGTAAAAAGACTTAGTATTTTATGCTCTGCAAATCGATTGTAGATGTTTGGTGCCAGGCATAGTGTTAATGCACCAAAAGCTTTCCAGTCACCATCGATCAGCTTCAGATCCTTTTCAGTAAAAGTAGACGGGTCCTTAGTTTGAGAGACAACATCACCAACAATGACAGTTGGTATGTGAGGACCAGAAACAATTGATTCCCATTGGTTGTGGTCAGTGTAGAAGAAGAAAGCTTTGAGACATCTCTTCCATTCTTCGAAATTGTCTCTGTTAATGATTCTCGGTGGCCTATTGGGAGCAACACTTTCAAGATCGGCAAGAGTGAGTGAGGTTAGCTTTGACATGGTAGTTTCACTGGGATTGATGTAGTTTCGGCAAGAGAAGAAGAAATTTCATTGAAAATGCACTAGTTTTGCAGAAGAAATGTAAATTCGCAGACAATTTCACTGAGTTGTGTAATTTCGCTAACAATTTCGGCAGTAGTTTCGCTAGCCGAATATCACAGATGGCTTAGTTTCGCTGATAAGTTCGCATGAAAAAGCTTGAACTTTCGTTTAAAATTACTTTTGGCATCAATTTTGCTTGTTAAACCTTTACAAGCACCGATGAACTTTCGTTCAAAGAGACTAGTTTCACAGAACTTAAAAAACAATTTCAATTGTGATAACACCAGTAGTTTCGCAAAAAAGAGCTTCACAGTTTTGCAAAAACAACAATTTCAATAGTGATAACACCATCTGCGCAAAGGAATGATTCACAGCTTCCTTTGGGAAGAACACCTCACCTTCTTCATCATCCAGCTAAAGATGCATGTTGATGATGGCTGGAGTGATAAAAGTTGTTCTCCCCTGCACTATGGCAGACAATGCCTTCTATCCATCCATGATGGCCTCTTGGCAGGTCTTCAAAAAGTCGAGCAGATGATCCTCATAATGAATAGGATCAATGGTAAGGGAGGTGGAATAGTTTGATAGAGATAAGCAACGGAAAACCTTTGAGAAATTCGGATCTTTCTCAGAGTATAATAGAGCAACCTAATTGTGTTGCATGTGTAACTACATGGAAAAGTTTGGGTCATTTTTGCGGTCTAGGTTGGCCATTTGTGAGAGAGCTTAGGGATGAAAAAAGATGGAGAAAGTAAGTTCAGAGAGAAATTTGTGTTTTTAGGTCTCGAGGAAAGAAGGAGATGATTGAAAGAGGGGGAAACAATTGAGTTTATAAAATGGATTTCAAACAAAGTTAATGAAAGAGGATAAAATTTAAAATCCGAACATCGGTCCCACCTCTTAAAATGTAGTTTTCTTTATGCTCAAAAGTAGTTTTCTTGGAATTCGAAAATCTTCCAAAGGTAAAATGTTTTCGGAAGTTTTAATAAAAAACTTCCGAAGCCAAATTTGACTTCGGAAGAATTCCTGAGGATGTTGAAAATTTTGCTTTGGAAGAGAAATTAAAACTTGGATTCTTTGTTCGAAAGATTAAAGCTTCCGATAGTTAATTTGCTTCGAAAGAAAGGTAAATGCATATCTTCTGAAGAATTGAAATTTTTCAACATGTCGAGGAAGATCTTCAAAAAAACATTATAATAAACAGGAGCTTATGAAGATATAGACTAGACAACTTAGGACACAAAGATTTTAGAAAATAATAAGAATTAGTTTTAAGAAAAACCTACTCAAAGTTTATCATCCCAATAGCTGATACAAGATATTTAAATCTCTATTTATCAAAAGCTTTGGTAAACAGATCAACATATTATTCATATGTGTGAACTTTGACTAGTTTAATTAATCCTGTTTTGAAATTACCTCTAATTAAATGATAGCTGATATTTATGTGTTTTTTCCTTGAGTGCTGCACAAGATATTCTATGATAGAGATAGCATTGTTGTTGTCAATATGGATGGGAGTCTCCTTGAAGTTCAATCCATAGTCAAGCATCTGATGTTGAATCCAAAGCACTTGAGCACAACAGCTTGTAGCAACAATGTATTCAGCTTTAGCAGTTGATGCAGAGACCCAAGATTGTTTCTTGCATTGCCATGAAAAATCCTTCCACCAAGAAACTGACATCCCCCAGATGTAGACTTTGCAGACATGTTGCAACCACCATAATCACTATCTGTATAAGCATACATATTAAAGTCAGAATTTTTAGTATACCAAAGAACAAGTGTTGAAGTACCTTTAAGGTATCTTAGAATCCTTTTGATAGTGATAAGGTGAGACATCTTAGGGTTGGCTTGATATCTTGCACAAATACATGTAGCAAACATGATATCAAGCCTGCTAGCTAAAAAAACATAAGAGACCCAATCATAGCCCTGAAGAGATTTTCATGTACACACTCCCCCTCAAAATCAGGTCCAAGAGAGTGGTTTCTGGCTATGGGTATCTTTGCAATCTTACAATCCGTCATGTTGAATCTTTTGAGTATGTCCTAAACATACTTTGACAGACTAATGAAGATGCCATCTTCAACTTGCTTCACTTGAATTCCCAGAAAGAAATTGAGTTCCCCCATGGTGCTAATTTCAAATCTGTCCTTCATCAACTTCTCGAAGTCTTTCCATAGAGCCTTGGATTAGTTGAATCGAAGATGATGTCATCAACATATACTTGAACTAGCAATATGTCATTTCCCTGTCCCTTGATGAAGAGAGTTCCATCTATGCTACCCCTCCTGTATCCATGTTGCAAAGATACTAAGATAGAGTCTCATACCACTTCTTGGGTGCCTGATGCAGCCTATAAAGGGCATTGTCAAGCTTGCAGACATAGTCAATCCCTTCTTCTTGTGTGTCTCCTTGAACAACTAGTCTAGCTTTATTCTTGATGATAAAGCCTCTATCATCCTTCTTGTTCCTAAACACCCATTTGGTTCCAATGGTAGTCTTCCCAGGAGGAAGAGGACAATGGTTCCAAACTTTCTGTCTTTTGAATTGAAGCAACTCCTTTTGCATAGCTTCAACCAACTTCCATCCTTTAGAGCCTCATCAAATTTCTTTGGCTCTATGTAGGACAAGAAACAAGAATGAAGACATAGATTTGGTTCATGGGTTTGTCCTCTTGTTGTTACCCTAGAGACAACATCTCCAATGATGTTTGTAGTGGGATGAGACTTGTGGATCCTAATCTGGGGATCACAACAACTTGTTGACTAAGATCTAACCTTGAAATTAAGATCTGGTCTTGAAAGTTCTCCCACCACATGAGCACACCTTTCAAGAGACTTGATCTAAGGATTGTATGACATCATTGATGTTGTCATCTATGGAGTGGTTATTAGCAACAACAAAGTCTTGATCACTGTCACCACTACAATCATTGTCTTCTGTATTTGAAGCATCTTTATCTGGTTGTAGAGCCTCTGAGTTGGATATTGAAGACATACGAGATGTATTTGCTGAGTTTGTCGTTATGGTGCTCATAGATATTTCATTTGCAGAAGTAGTTCCAACTGGAGCTAAAGATATGTTGCTTGAAGGTCTTCTAAGCTCAAATCTTGGATCAGGATCACTTGTAGTTAAGATTTTTGCAGATCTTGAAACAGTGTCACAAGATTTGTTAAAGCAGTTAGTAACTAAATCAAGATCAAAAAGCCAATCAGGACCAGAACCAGCCACAAAGGGTGTGTGTTCATTGAAAGTCACATTGACTGACTCCTTAACAATTCTAGTTCTAGGATTGTAAACTCTATAAGCCTTGTTTAGGAAGAGTATCCACTGAAGTGTCTTTCTGATTTCTCAGCAAATTTGGCAATTTGATCTTTGGTATTCAAGATGGTGCAAGGACATCCAAATGAGCTGAGAAAACCAATGAATGATTTCCTCTTGTGACAAAGTTAATAAGGAGTCTTGCCATGAGTCTTCACCACTCAAAATCTGTTCTGCACATAGCAGGCAGTGTTGACTGCCTCTGCCCAGAAGGTGATGGGTAGCTTAGAGTCAGATAGCATGGTTCTCGCAGCTTCAATTAGTGTCATGTTTCTTCTCTCAGCAACACCATTCTGCTCAGGAATCCTGGTAGCACTGTATTGTCTTGTAATACCTTTTTCATCACAAAATACACCAAATCCTGAATGAGCTTGCGATAAGATTGATTCTCAATCTTTAACATGAAATTCTTCAGAATCTCAGGAGTCTCATCCTTAGTTCTAAGGAAAAAGACCCAAGTGAATCTTGTAAAGTCATTTGTGATCACCAAACAATATGAGGTCCTTCCTTGACTCATTACACTATGAGGCCAAAGAGATCCATATATAATAAGTGTAGGGGAGTAGTGATGGAGTTTCTTTCCTTAGGCTTGTGAGATACCTTATGTTACTTCCCTTTCAGGCATGCAACACAATGGTCATCACTTGTAAACTCTTTCTTTGGCATTCTAGTTACCAAATCATTCTAATTAGTTTATTCATGTTCTTAAATTTTGCATGCCACTTTCTCTTATGCCACAGGAAAGAGTCATCACTATTTGCTTTAGCAGAAAGCAAGAAACTTCTCCAGAGGGAGATGTTTCTTGCAAATCTATCTTTTACATGTTCCCTTTTTGTGGCCTCTAGGCAGTATATGCTCATGAGGATTGACCACCCCGGGCTTGAGAACAATGCACTCAAGCTTAGTAAAGAGCATGTTATGTCTCTGAACACAAAATTGGGTTGCACTTAGAAGATTGTACCCAAGCTCCTTGACAAAGTTTACCTTTTCAATGTTGAGCTTACTATTTATGACCTTGCCCCTTCCTGAAATGTACCACCATCATCTTCTCCAAAGGCAACTGGCCCTCCATTAATCCGTTCAAAGTTCTGGAGTAATGACCTATTGCCTATCATGTGCCTAGAACAACCACTATCAATTATCCAGACATTCTTGTTTGTCTTGAGTTGTCCCTGCACAAAAAGAATAAATAGTTACATTTCAAAATCCAAGCCTTATTAGTCTTATGCTCAGTACAAGAAACCAAGGGTAATGCAACAGTAATAGATCCTATGGTTGTGCTTTGAGGATCTTGAGCTTCTGCTGATGGAGAACATCCAGTCACTTGGTCTTTCTTTGACTTCCACACCACCTTTGGAAGTTTAGACATGACCACCAACACTTCGGAAGCTTTTGCTACCTCAGAAGTTATGATGATTGCGCCTTCGAAAGAGTCAGCAAACACTGTGCCAGACTTTAGTGCTTCGGAAGTATTCTTTCTTCCGAGACCAAATTTTCTTCCGAAGGCAATTTTCTACTTCCTTTCTTCTTAGTTTTGGAACTTCCAAAGGAAACAGATTTTCCTTCCAAAGCCAAAATCTTCTTAGAACTCTTGGGAGTCCTTCTCTTGGCCATCTGAAGAGTACCTCTTGGATTTTATGGACAATCCTGGCAAGATGAGAAGTACTCTAACACATGACACACTTTATTGACGTCTTCCTAAGAGTCTTCTTCTGAGAACAAGATTGATTTTGGTCACTTCCTTTCTCCACCTTCATCTTTGTAGATGTTGAGACAGTCCTTTTGGGCTAGGAACTGTTCTTGGAGTTCTGTGGACTAGGTTGTGTAGTGGTACACAGCAGATCAGTCTTCTTCTTGATACTGAGATGATTTAAACAAGAACCAGAACTCTTTGAAGATGAGTTAAGGTTGATGTCTTCAGTCTGTGCTACTTCAAACACTAGAAAGATAAAAACTTGTTTCTGCTTCGGGTCAAAAGTAGCCCTGATCTCTTGAGCCTTCCTAGCTTTTCTTTTGCTCTTTCTAATCAAGTTCTTCCTCCTAGACTTGGTTATCACAGTCTTCTACTTCTCCTTAGAAGGATAGTGGCCCTTCTTAGAATCCTCCTCTTCACTTTTCTCAGAGGAATTCTTCACTATCTCTTCTTCATCCTCTTCACTTAAAGGATCTATGAGAGCAATCTTATTTTCACAGGTTCCACACTTAGGAGGTCTAACAGACAAAGTTGTATGTGGGGGAGCTATCTCATTGGATCCCAATCCCTGCTTATTTTGATAGCACACCCTGTTTTGTAGGGATGAGGATATCATGCTCTTGAATGTCTCTTCTTCAAGAATACATTTTTCTACCCTGGCTTTGCTGATCACAAGCTCAGCCTGGCATTCAGTAAACTTAGCAATAAGATCCTTGATCTGATTCTTGTAGTTGTATGCTCATGCTTCAAAACTGAAATGGTTTTCTCTAAGTCCTCTATCTTTACTTTATAATCATTTTTAGTTTTTCTAAAATGAGCTTTTAGGATGTTTAAGGACTCAAAATCCGATCTAACTTCCAAGTTGTAGGACCTATACCTCATAACATTAGCAATACATTCAAGGGTACAAAAATGAACCAATACCTTGGCTTCATCATGATCTGCCATCAATGCTTGCTTTGGAGAAGCATCTTCCACCTGAAAGCTCTAGTCAAAGCCTCCTTCTTTAACAACTACCGCCACATGCTATTTTGACTTGACATTCTTGGGAGCTTTATCAGTGTAGTTTGGTCTGGAGTTTGCTTGACCACCGTTTGTTCTTGGTGCCTTGCACTCTCTAGCAAAATGGCCCATCAAGTTACAGTTGTAACACTTTACTTTGCTCTTGTCCAGTCCAAACTTTCCATTGGCTGTATTACTGGGAAACTTTCTTCCAGTTCTCTTGTAGAACTTCTTGGCTCTGTGAGTTAGTAGAGCCATGTGCTAGACTATCTCCATGTACTCCAAATCATCTGGATGAATACAATCTAGCTCTTTAACGGTGAAAAGAAAGCTGCCACAACTTTCATTAGAAGACACAAAGGCCTGAGAAGAGCTTGTCTCTTGGAATGGACTTCCTTGAGTATAACTCTCGGTGTCTCTCTAAGGTGATGAAAGGACCCTTTTGTGAGTTGTTAGGGTAGCATATGAGATGATGTTGGGGTTCTATGCTATCCCTTTCAACCATATGAAAGGCTGAGACCATTTGATTGGTGGAGTTTCAGGATGAACCTTGCATGTTCATTTCCATCTTGTAGCCACTGAGAATCCTATATAACTCTATAAGAGTAAGAGTTTTGAGGTTCTCAGTTCTCTTGCTCAACAAACAATAGTGTGTCCATTGCCTAGGAAGTGAGGACATGAACTTCCTTACCATGTCTCTATTCTCAAGAGCAACTCCTCCATCCATTAGGGCATCCACAATCTCAACATACCTAAAGTATTGTTGAGTCATTGTTTCACCTGTTTTGAAGGTGAAGTTTTCAAACTGTTGCTTCAGGAGATCCTTCTTGTTCTCCTTGGATTCTAAGGAACCCTCACACATCAGTTTCAATGCATCCCGCAGCTGCTTAGCTGTTTTGCATTTCTTGAAACTTATGTATACAGAGTTAGCAAGAACTGCCTGAAGGGCTGTCATGGCCTTCCGGCCAATCTCTACTCTTTTTTTGGTCTTTATCTGAGTAGTTAGCCACAACCTTGGGGATCATACCACCACCAGTAGTAGAAGGGGTGTATGGTATGTAAGGTTATTCTCAACAGACTCCCATATTCTTGAGTCTAGAGACTTGATGAAGCCTTCCATTCTTAGACACCATGTATCAAAGTTTTCAAGAGAATCAATGGGGACTTGGACATGGTTCCAGTTTCCATATCAGACTTGGAAATGGCTGCCATTGAAAAGTTAAGTATTTGTGTGTGTGAGGGATCTTAAGATGGTGAGATCTATATGAAGAGCCTGGAATGCTCTGATACCAAATGCAGGACCGGTGAAGGGTTGGACACTTACAACACAACAACCAAAGAGGAGATTAACTGAACATAAACAAAAAGTGAACTGGATTAACCACAAGTAAAGACACTAAGAACACAATTGAGTAAGAGATAGAACAAGAGAACAAGATACACAGGGAGATGGTTTTCAAGATTGTAGTATATTGCTTTCTCAAGTTCTGTTACAAGTGTCAAAAAGCATATTCGAAAGTTACAAGAACATGAGGTACTTATACTACATCCTACAGCCACCCATACTATGAAATCCAGCTGGATACAATTAACTAGACACGAAACTAAATCAATTGTAGAATCAAAAAGGCAGATTGCCTTTTTTGACTTTGTGACTATGACATGCCATAGCACACATCCAAATATATTACAAAAAGGATAAAGTGCATAAAGTAGAAAGTTATAGACTCAAGACCTCAATGTAGAGTTACCAAAAGCATGGACCTTTTCCCCAACACATGTAAGTTGATGACTTTTTAGAGTTGCAGCGGAAAGGTGTCCAGCTTTAACGGAAAGTACATCAGCTAAAGCATGTTGTTAAAAGTCTTCGAAAGAAATCTGTCTTCAAGTATTGGCTTCAGGAGACTTTGTCTCTGAAGCTTCGGAAGACTTCATCTTTTCGTCGCTTATGTGAAACTTCTGAAGCACTCTACGTCAATAAGCTTGTGCATGCATGTAGAGAAGACTTTGGGTGTTTCGGTAGTATCGCCTTAACATATGATCTCTATAATAATCGATTTGTGAGATCTGACAGACTCTCGTTCTTGTATCCAACAAAGGAATTGAATTCCTTCGCTGCTTGAATGCTCTTATTCATTACCAGTTCATTGTTACTATCATAGAACTCACATAGGGCATTCTAAAGGAACTTAGCATTTTTATGCTCTGCAAATCGAATGAGATGTCTAGTGCCAAGCATAGTGTTAATGCACCAAAATCTTTCTGGTCACGAACGATCAGCTTCATATCCTTTTCAATGAAAGTAGACGTGCCCTTATTTTGAGAGACAACATCACCAACAGTGACAGCTGGTATGTGAGGACGAGAAACAATTGATTCCCATTGGTTATGGTCAGTGTAGAAGAAGAAAGCTTTAAGACATCTCTTCCAATCTTCGAAATTGTGTTCATTAATGAGTCTCGGTAGCCCATTAGGAGCAACACTTTCAGGATGGGCAAGAGTGTGTGAGTTTCGCCGATAAGTTGACACGAAACAAGATTAAACTTTTGTTCAAAATTACTTTCGGCCACAAGTTCACTTGTTAAACCTTCACAACCACCGGGGAACTTTCGTTAAAAGAGACTAGTTTCGTAGAACTTCAAAAAAACAATTTCAATAGTGATAACACCAGTAGTTTAGCAGAAAGAGCTTCGCAGTTTCGCAGAAAGAACACTAGTTTTGCTGGTCGAATCTTGAACCCTTTTTCAACGCAAAATCAATCTGAAATCATCAAAAACTCAATGAATTTGAGATCTGATGATTAACAGAGCTTCCCCACCCAACAACCAGCAAAACTCAATCAATTTCCATGTCAAAAACATATTATTTTAAACTGAAAATTTATGGAAACTTGATATTGAACTAAAACAACCAAAAACACAACAAATCAAGATCACTACGGCTCTGATACCATATTTTTGGTCCATCTGATCGTATTACAGTGCAAATGAAATGAATAATCGTTCAATATCAAGCACACAAACAAAACAAGATGAACAATGAAGATTGAACACAATAACAACTCATTCAATATAAGACAATGAAGATCTTAACATTCAATAATACTAAAGCACAATGTTATTTATGTGTATTACTGCTTAGAAAAGGTGACTTGCAACAAGGATAAACGATTAGGGTTTTGCAAGGTGACCTACAATGCAAATGACCAAAAACTATATATAGCAGTCTTAGTTTTGCAGATAGTTTCGCTACCAGCAAACCTATTCTGCCGAAACTATAGTTTCGCTCGGCAGAAACATTAGTTTTGCCAAGTGAATTAATTAGCTGACTATGAGCGAAACTATTACATAAATCTAAATACATACAAAAGGAAACTAACAAAAGACCTATTACAAGCAAACATAACAATCTAATCTATGGTGAGTCCAACCTATACAAGATCTTCACATGCATTAATGAAAGAGAAAATAAAGAAAGGCTTGCAAGCAATATGTATGGAGGTGCACGACTCTAAAATGTCGTAAGCTCAATTGTAACTGACCAAGTTTATAGTAGATGAATTATAGTGGATACTAACCTTGGTGCTGGTGCCAGGCTAGGTGTATTATGAAAGTCATTTATGATCTTCGGCCCAGTACCCGCGTTGTGCATACATTTGGGGTGTAGTATAAAGTTGGGATCTTTGTTGCTTGCCCCGGTGCTGGTTCCATACTATATGTGTTATGGAAGTCATTTATGATCTTCGGCCCAGTACCCGCTTTGTGCATACATTGGGGTATAGCTGATGACACTGATCTAGAAAAAAGATAAAGAAAGAAAGTGATGAATAGTAAAGAAAGATAATAAGGATATTATATATGTGTACGTACGATGTGTGATCATGTACGAAAGAATCGTATGATTTGAAGGAAAGTAAAGTATGTTTTATTTTAAAACTAGAACTCACTCAGCAATGCTAACTTTATGTGTGTCTAGTTGGTTGGTAAGGTTGCTTAGGATGGCACGGGGCAGCTACTTGGCTCTTTGTGGATGGCATTCTTTTTTATTAGTGTTTTTGCATCGTAATGCGAACAAACGATGTATTGTAACAAATGTTGAATAAACTTGCAAAGGCAATTATATCAACATGAAAAGCTATTTTATTCTTTCCCCTGCAATGTTTTATTAAAGTTAATTTACATATATATTTTATGTGCAATGATCGACTAGCTATGAGTTTCCCGGGAACGGGGCATTACAAGTTGGTACCAGAGACAAAGTTTAAGTGAAATGGGTAAATTTCAAAAAGAAATCTAAACTTGAACTGAAAATGGGATGAAATGGGAAGGGATGCCAGTACGAGTAGCTGTGTGCCATCAGGAATGTTGTTAATGTAAACCGGCATTATGTGCACATGTTATGTGATTTGTTCTTTGTGCCTTTAGTAGATTTTGATACCAAGGTAGTTAGGATAGGAAATGCTTGCGGTATGAAGAGTAAAGTAAGTGGCTAATCACAACTGGCCATTGTAATTAGGGACTTACTATATTTGAGATAAGCTGAGTTGTTCCTTGAATGACGGTGTTAGTGTTTGAATCTTAGAGTGTGTTTAGAGAATGTCTGGTGGAGGATCTTTGAAGGCTTCACATGGTGGAGGTCGTGGTGGATGTGGTGCTGAACCATGGGTCACGAGTGGAAGGCCTAGAGCCGAAGAGGTAATTCATGAAGAACCCGAGACCCCTCGTCCAGAGGGCAGGGACAAGAGTGCTAACTTGAGAGCCTAAGTGAAGGAGGCTGTTTGGAGGAAGTGCATCAGGTCATGCAGCAATTCTACCGTCTGTGGTGACAGAAGTGATAAACGCTACCCGAGAAGGTGATAGAAGGGAGAAGAACATGTCCTCAGAAGGACAGGAGCAACGGAGATGGGATTATCCAAAGATGTCATATGAAATCCGTAGTTTCTTGGGTTTGGTAGGATATTATCAATGGTTTATCCAAGTCTTTGCTAAGATAGCTTCTCTATTGACCAAACAGACTCGAAAGGAAGTGAAATTCGAATGGAGTAAGGACCAAGAGAATGCATGCAGGACCATTTAAGGGATGATCAATACAATTAGTTTCACATTGAGGAGAGTGCTAGAGCACTTAACATATGAAATAGAGGACCAGGTTTATTTAAATGATACTAAGAATAGAAGTAAGTAATGAGATAAAACAAAGAATAAGAACAAGAACAAGATAAGTATGGTTTTAAAGAATGTTGTATATTGCTCTCAAGTTCTATTCCAAGTGTTACAAAGTATAAAGATAAAAACAAGAACCTGAGATACTATATACAACATCTTATAGCCAACTATACTTTGAAAGCCACCTTGAAACTAATCTAGACAACAAGATCAATGTATAGTCAAAAGGCAGGTTGTCTTTTGACTTGTGACTATGACATGCCATAGCAAACTTCCCTATTTATTACGAGAAGGATAAAAGGTATAAGGTAGAAAGTTACAGACTGATGACCATAATCTATAGTTGACAAAAGCATGGCCCTTTTAACTAACTTATATAAGTTGGTGAGTGTTTAGAATGTCAGCAAAAGGTTGTTTACCTTTCTGTCAAAAGGTGATCAATGAAAGCATGTTTCTTTGTCTTTCGAAGAAATCAGTCTTCTATTTTTTGGCTTGAGAAGAGTTTGTCTTTGAAGCTCGGACGACTTCATCTTTGGCTTTGGAAGATTTGTTCTTTGGATTTGAATGATTTTACACTTATAATATTTTCTCTTACTTCTATAAAACTTCCAAAGTAACTCTACTTCCAAAAAGGTATTGTTCTTGGAAGTCAAAAATCTTCCGAATGTAATTTGTCTGTGGAAGTTTGACTTGAAAAGATATTATTGAGCTTTAGGAAAATTTTGCTTCATAAGAAAATTAGAGTATTTTCACTTCTGAGACATATTTGGTTTCAGAAGAGATTAAAACTATGAAGTTTTATTCATAAAAGAATAAATCTTCCAAGGCTTCATTACTTTCAGAAGAAAATTATTCTTCAAAAATACATAAGTACTTAGAAGCATATGTAAGCTTCCAAAGATATATCAGAATTTCTTCCGAAGGTAAATTTCTTATAAGTAGTTACTTGTTTTGAAGACATGATGTTTTTTCAAAGACAACTTAATGTATTCTCATAGTAAATATGTCTAAAATTTCCAAAATTTCAAGGAATATCATTTGAAAAGTTTTCTTCCAAAGTAAACTTGGCTTATGTAGTTGATACAACATATTTACATTTTTGTTCATCAAAGGCCTTTATGAACATATCAAGATATGGTTCATTAGTGTTAACTTTGACTAGTTTTATTAACCGCTTTTCATGATTATCTATAATTAAATGATACATGATATTGATATGTTTTATCCTTGATATTTGGATTGGAGTCTCTTTGAAGTTGAATCCATAGTCTAGCATTTGATTCTGAATCCAAAGCCCTTCAGCATTGTAGGTAGCAACAACAAGGTATTTAGCTTCAGTTGTTGATGCAGACACACATGATTGTTTCTTGCATTGCCATGAGACTATTCTTCCACCAAACGTTGGGACCGTGTACGTACAGAGGACTAATGGATTCCATGTGAAACCAGATCAAATAGTGCGAAATCCTATTTGATTGGTGATCCAATCAGTGAGATCAATAACCCGATCGATATAACGATAGAATAATCGTTAAGAATGAGTAGAAATCAATTGAGATCTAGCTTTGAAGTTGGATTGGCAGCTTAGGACGTTCTAGAGGGCTAGGGTTTGTGAATAATCGAAGTCTAACTAAATTTCTCAAGGTTTGCAGCTGCCATTCGTTCGACTGAACCATTATCATAGTTCAGTTGTGCGACTGACTCATGCGATTGAGTCATACACACTACTGTAGGTTCGGTCGTGTGACTGAGTCAATCTTATGCCTCAATCATACGACTGATCCAGTCTCCTAGATCAGTCATGCAACTGGTTTATTAGTATGATTCATTCATGCGTATGGTCCATAAGTATGGTCTATTACCATGAATAATCACCCGACTAAGATGAACATATTTCCCAGTCATTATGACTTAGAATTGTGTACAACAATCTCAAGCCTATATATGAAGTTCATACACATGACTTATAGTTAACACAATAATAATATGAAATAATCAAAGATAAATAAACATCAAGGCATATATCATATTTCATTTCGTCATGACATTACCCATATGTAAGACATCAAAGACTTTTACATTTAAGCACATAAACTAGGAACATCATGTATCTACAAACTCCCCCTTGGACCTAGTTTACCCTATTGTCTAACATTCTTCATATGCTCTTGAAACTTCTTGTACTTCTCTTCTCTAGTGACTCCCGTGTGTATCTCACACGCGAAGCAGAGCCATATAACGTGTTGGAATTGAAGAGCTTGTACAATATCTTGCATGTAACAGAATAGTGGCCACTTGTATAGAGTGTAGACATCTTCTGCAGACATGTTGGTAAGCCACATTAGGTCAAATACACTGATAGAGTCAATCTTTCCATCTTTGTTCATCACTATGACCACTTCTCCCATCCTCGAATCATAATACCACAATTTTGAAGTGTGGAGTGAAGTCTTGTGGCATCTCATGTAGAGGAATCTTAGACATTGTGTGTGGGGGACTCCACTTCAACACTACTTTAGGTCTTTTAGAGATAGGATCAACTTTAGTCTTATGAATAAAACCTTTAGGTTGTTGAGGCTTAAAGTTGACCCATCTGGTGTGGTATTCTTTCTTCAGAGCTGCCTCAAACCATCTCGACAACTTTCTCGGGTTGTCATACAAAAGATTTAAGCATGCCAGTCGGTTGAGATCAAAACCAGCAGAGTCGTTAGATCATGTGGATATATGAAGTACTCAATCCCTTTCTCTCTATTCAAAGCATTAACATTTAAGTCTTCAAAATAGGCCCATGTAATGATTTTACCTGACACTTTCTGATGTTTCTTGACTTTGTACAGTTTGGTGTAGGCATTTTGCTTTGGAGGTGCGCGCTGGGCTTTCATTTCTACAAAACAAGCTACCCATTCAGCTTTCTTAAGATCAACATTTGCATCAGAAGCTTTGGCTTGACTTTTATCTTTCTCTTTTTCTTTTTACATCTTGTTTAGCTTATCAAAAGTAGCACTGTCAAAAGTTTCACCTAAATTGGGGATAACATTGCCCTCAGGGTCAGTGTACTCAGGATAGTGGTCTGCTGTCACGTCTTCAATCCCTATTTCATCCACATCCTGTAGCTCCTGATCACTTAGAACATCGACTTCTGGAGAATCCTTAATCAATTCGTTTGGATTTAATCTTAACATTTCAGCTAGCTGCTCGTCGGTCAAGTCATGTATGATTTCTCCTTCTTAGGGAATGTACCTCACTGACCTTCTGACAATTCCTTGCACGTCAAGAATCATAGTTAGCTAAGTCTTGACCTGTTGAAGGGGAAGAACATCATAATCATTGGCTTATGGAGCATTCTCTTTGCCCTGATTATGAGTCTCCTCAACTGGAGCTGCAGAGGACGCGACTCTTTTGGAGTGCCTCTCCTGAGTTACTTGAGTTGAGGCTCATACAGCTGCATCACCTTCTTGCTCATCATCATCATTATTATCATCCTTTTTACCCTTTCTGCTCAGTCCCGCTTCCTCATCATCATCATCTTCTTCTTCTTCAGATTCATCTTCAGTGAGCTCATCATTATTATCCTCATCATCACCATCCTCATTATCACCATCTTTAATCTTTAAAGGCTCACTCTTAGATCCATTCCGCCTTAGCATAATCTTTTCATTAAAGCCATCACCAACTCGTTTTGAATCTTCAGTGCATGGTGAGCTCGGCCTAATGCTCTCTCATAAACCACATTCTTCTCAGTGAGCTGAGCTATCTGCTTGGCTTTAGCGGTATTGACCGCCATCAGCTGGTTTATCTGATTAGCTCTCAAATCATCTATTGCATGAAGCTTTAGCACGAGTCTGTTTAGGCTTGCCAGCTATTCTTCTTACCCAAAAGTAGGTAGAGTAGAGCCAGGTGTGAGTGGGAATTGAGAGGATGTTCTTGCTCGGTGAGGGTGATCCTTTGCCTCTTGCTTTTTTTGTTGTGGGGTTGGGCCATCCTCTTCTTCCTTGAACCCTTTGTGATAGGGCTCCCCCTGAGCTGATTGGCTAGTCGGGTGTGTATATTGGATTAGTGAAATCATTAGCACTACCCTTCGACCTAGCTTGGCGTCCACCAACCGCCTCTTTCCCTTTCGGTAGCCACAACCTGGCTACTGACTTGCTTGATCAATGGCTCATAATCCAACTCTTCCGCTTTATCTAGCAGGAAATCTTGGTGGAAAGCGGCCTTCTCCGATCCACCAGGTGTATCAGAAGTACCATGTGGAGATGGTGGAGATATAGTAGAAGTGTCAGTGGCCCTTGATTGACTGGGACCAATATCTCCACCACCTAGACTATCATCCTGATCATCATCATCGTCCTCGTCCTCATCAGTGGGTACCACAATTGGCTTAACATCGGAATCGCTATCATTGTGACGCCACTTCTTGTGAGAAGGTGCCACATATTCTTCATTGGCCACATGCCCAAACACTCCTGACCAGGGGCTTCACCTGCTTTCCCCGGTACACCTTCATCCTCCTAGTGTGGTGTCATCCATCACCTCCAATACAACAACATCATCCTTCTCCTTTGGCAGCAAAGGAAGCTTTTCATCTATAATCATCTGCAAGAACCGTGGATACGTGTAGAAACCTTCCTTGCCTTTGGCCTCAATCTTCTCGATCAAGTTGGAGAACAACATGCAGGAGAAGCTGAACCGGTGGTTCAGTACCTATGTAACATATGCATTCTGGATTTGGTTTGACATCTCATCAAATCCACCTCACTTTGAGGCTATGCACTTGAGGACAACATGGGCGAAGTACTTGAACTGGGGGCACATGTTGCTCTTGTTTAGCACGCAGGCATTGATGTCCCCAGCGTACTTAATCCAAAAAAAGCATCCTCGAACAGTCAGGAGATGCACCTTGGTTGGGTAGGCACCGTCCTCACCCAGATCCAAGACCCACCTCAGGTCGTCTTCTATGATCTCAATCTATTGTCCAAAGATAAATTTCCTAATACAGTGAGGCTCAACCGACGGGTCAACTGAGGCAGATTCCAAGAAGGCCTGCTGTATAGATCTGTATGGTGTGCATGGAGCAAAGATGGCCTTGTGGATCCTCGATCTACGTAGGAGGGAAATAATCCCCGTGAAGTCAGAGGCGTTACGTGAAGTAGCATCGAGATGAGCATAGATGTTGTGCTTGGTGCACATAGTTCATCTATCAGCCATATTGCTGCAACACAAGAAACATATACATTAAATTTATGCATAAGAGATGACAGTTAAGATTTAGATTGTTTTTGATTAAACGGGTTCAGTCGTTCGATTGAACCATACGATCAAGTTCAGTCGTAGGATTGAGCCTGCGACTAAGTTCAATCGTGTGATTGAACCTGTGACTAAGTTTAGTCGTATGCTAAGCCATGTGGTTGAGTTAGTGGTGCGATTGAGTCACCGATTGATTCACTTGTGCGATTGAATCGTGCGCCTTGTTCAATTGTGCGACTGAGGATCATATGGAGTGTCTATTTGCATCTTGCTCTGTTAGACACTCTAACTCAGAATCTTTGTCAATACTTTATATTACACTTCCTGTATAGACTCACTAGTTTCGCAGGGACTCGAGATAACACTTTGTGTCTTTTAAATCAACTTTATGTCCATTTAACAGGTCTATTTTGAAGTATTGTCCCGGTTATTGATCTTAACAGTTTAGGTCATTTAGGGTTCGATTAACCCATTCATTTGGACCAATTTAAGTTATAAAGTACCTGTAGATGAGTAGAATCAGTTAGTATCATAATCAAAGGGCAATCATAATGATCAACAATTTGGCAGATTATGTGTGTGTATGGACGATTTTAGAGAGTTTATGAAGGGTGGTAAAGGATACGACCGGCTAACCCCCTTATTTATACTGTTTTAAATTTTAGTCTTGCGACTGGACCCATACGCATGCTTCATTCGTGCGACTTGGGTTCTGTAATGCGACTAGCTTATACTCCTTCATCCAATTGTATGATTGGTTCATTATTGTGATCTAATCACATGGTTTCCTCATACTCATTGTCCAACTGTGTGATTGGCTCATACTTATGGTTCAATCATGCGATTGACTCATACTTATGATTCAATCATGCGATTGGCTCATACTTATGAGTTTGACCTCATACACTTTCAAACACGTAAATTTAACTTTTGATATATAACAATATGACCGATGATCATCTCAGACATGACCCTTTTAATTGAACATCATTTGATCACCTCAGACATGATCCTTTTAATTTAACATTATTTGGTCACCTCAGATGTGGCCCCTTTTAGTTAGTGATTCATAGATTTTATCTAGTTGTATAGTCTGACATCTACGCAAATAGAAAAAACTTGAATACAGAAAACAACTTGAATTAAAACAAAACAAGACATATTTTTGTGTTTTTGGTTTGAGATGGATTGAAACCTTTTAGAAAACATCTAACAGATTTTTATTCCTAAGCAGAACAACTTCAAGTTAATTTGATCATTTGTGGAAAGATTCATATGAAATCATACAGGTGTATCATAATCATTTGGGAACCTTTTTATTGGCACTTTGATACTAGATTCTTATTTTTCTGAGAGTCAATAGCACTTTCATGAAATCATACTAGAGCTATAAGATGCACACACTGATTTTGACTGTCAAGAGTTGCAGCCACGATGATTGTCAGTATATTTGACCACTTAAATCTGTACACAGATTTTTGACTCACATTGGTGATGAGTTAGGTATAATTATTTCAACAAGCATTTGTGAATCCCACACTTATATGGTAATCAACATTCCGCAGGAGATTTTTGAGCGGTCTGTTGGGTTTGTTAACATGAAAAATGAAGTGGAATAAAACCTTAATATTATGATTTCTTAATCTGAAAATTAAGTCATATTATATATCATAAACAAACCCAAGAACATAGGATCAAATATATGTGAATATACTAGCTATCAAGAATGAAAAACAACCAAAACATTACCCATGAAACTACCCACAAGCATCAAGCAAACACCTTGTTGCTAGGATTTGTAGACTAAAACCGACCCAAGAAGAGCTACAAAATGATTTTCAGCCTTGAAATTCTTCAAGAAATAGAGAGAGTTTATTATTCTTGGTCTTTTGCATGTATGAGAGAGGAAGAGCTGGAGTGTGTGTGTTGTAAATGTTTTCAAGTCTCATGAAAACAAAAGGGCCAACCAATTAGAAAGGGGGAAGCCGAATTGCTTTCAAATTGGGATTTCCCCACCAATTTTGTTTACCATTTTATTTTAACTAGAAATTTAACTAAGTTATACAGTTAAACATTTACTTATATAACTCAAACGCACATTTATTATTTGATGTTGTTTAACCAACTTAAACAACGATACAAATAATACTCATGAACAAAATACCCGTAAAAACAACGATATATATATATTGGTGTTTGCTAAGCTTGTTATTGGGTATGACCCGACTTGGATCATAACGTACTAACCACATCGATGTTCTATGTGTCTTGGGCATAAAGAATCCAACAATCTCCCACTTGCACAAGATTCATAGAAGATTGATGCAAGCAGTAAATACCGCCAACAATGGTTTACTACCCCTAATACGCATGACTGAAAGCCATTCAATAACATCATCCCCTTCAAGTATCCAACTTGAAATGATTTAGGTGAATTAATCATTTATCCTTTTGTTACTGATGTCATGTTAAATCCAAGGACACAGAATGATCCTTCCTTGTTGATTTAATTTAACCAGGCCTTAGACATCTTGCTCTCAATGAATAAGAGGAACAAATTCCATCTTGACTACATATGTTTCTCATAATCACCTCATGTCACCTGAACATAGCCTTTTGTACCGTCCATTATTTCAAAATAGTGAAGAACTAGCTTAAAATATCAAAACCCAATATGTGTCTCAGGTTGGAGGATACCAAATGATATTCGCCTTTACTCAAATTCACTTATGATCAATCTAGAAGATTCGATGTAGTAAAATTTGAGATGCGAGTCAGTCCAATATCCGTATCCCATAAATAACTATGAACTTTGGCAGCAACCAATTGCTCTATATTGATGCCTTATGAATATCCACTAATCCGTGTTCATAATAGTCTTACGTTTATATTTGCTCCCACTAACATGACCGGCTACAGACATTTAGAATAATAAACATATTCATGGATGTATACATGCTAAAATGAAGATAACTCAGAATATCCCAAGTATATGAAAGAGTTAAATATTACATTGTTCCAAACCTTTAAATACTAAACAGATCAATTCCACTCACTCAAATATCGAAGTCCTAAGGCACAAATATGACTTTCATGCTTTGCCCTTTCAAGGAGCTTCGTGAGTGGATCCACGATGTTTTGATCAGTGTGAACTTTTCGAATACATATCTTTCCCTTTTCAACTTCATCCCTTATGTAGTTGAATATCCGCCCAATTTTTCTTCTCTTTTGATGTGCACGGGATTCCTTGATTTGTGCAATCGCACCCTCGTTATCACAAAAGATTTCTAAGGGGTCTTGAGTGGTAGCGACCACCCCTAGATTGGCGATAAAATTTTTTATACATGAAGCATCCTGAACTGCTAATGAGGCGGCTATGTATTCGGATTCTGTAGTGGACAATGCTATCACGTCTTGTTTTGAACTCTTCCACGACACTGCTCCACCATTCATAATGAAGACATACCCGATTGTGATCAAGAATCATCTCGATCAGTTTCAAAACTCGCATCCGTGTAACCCTTTACCATGAGTTTCTCTTCATCATATTTGTATATTAGAAACATATCCTTAGTCCTCCTAAGGTATTTTAATACACTTTTAACAACCATCCAATGGCTATTACCTGGATTCTGCTGATATGTGCTTGTCATGCTTAACGCGCATGACACGTCCAGTCTAGTGCATATCATTGCATACGGGATGTCCTTCATTCGATCTTGCTCATCCTTTGAGCTTGGACATTGAGATGTACTCAATATTGTCCCTCTTTGAATAGGTAACATACCTTTATTACAGTTTTCTATCTAGAACCTTTTCAAGACATTATCAATATATGCACTTTGGTTTAGACCTATCAACCCCCTCGATCCGTCCCTATAGATCTTTATTCCTAAAATATAGGCGGCTTTACCAAGATCTTTTATGGAAAAACAACTTCAAAGGCAGGTTTTAACACCTTCCATGGTTGGAGTATCATTTCCAAAAAGTATTATGCCATCAACATACAATACTAAGAATGTAATTATGCTCCCACTAGCCTTGTTATATACACAAGCCTCGTCAGCATTTTTGGTGAACCCAAATTTCTTGATCTCTTCATCAAAACGTTAATTACAACTTCTTGATGCTTGTTTCAATCCATATATTGATCTCTTTGACTTGCATACTTTATTAGGATGTTGTGGATCGACAAAACCATCAGGCTGAACCATATGAACAGTCTGTTTGAGATGTCCATTAAGGAAAGTGGTATTGACATCCATTTGCCAAATCTCATAGTCATAATATTCAGCTATGGCAAATAATATTCTAATTGACATTAGAATTTCCATAGGCGAGAAGGTTTCATCATAATCAACCCCTTGAGTTTGAGTGAAACCTTTTGCTACAAGTCTTGCTTTGTAAGTATCCAAGTTTCCATGCATATCTGTTTTCTTCTTGAAAACCCACTTGCATCCAACCGGTTTGGAGTTAAGTGGAGGGTCAACGAATTCCAAACATGGTTGTCATACATGGATTTTATCTCTATGTTCATGGCTTCTAGCCACTTGACACAATCAGAATTGGACAATGCATCATTGTATGTAGTTGGCTCATCGGAGTCAACCACATAGCATCCGTTCATGAAAAATCCATATCTTTCGGGTGGAATGCTAATTCGACCAGATTTGCGAACGTTTTTTGTGTATTGATCAACCTCTTGATCATTATCAACAACCTGTTGTTGATTGTTAGTGTCAACAAAACGTGTACCGGCTTGTGGATCTTGATTTCCATCAAATGCCACTGTTCTATATGTTATTCTTTCCATAAGGAACTTAGCTTCCAAGAACTCTACCTTCCAAGCAATAAATACTTTTTCTCTGTTGGATCAAAGAAATAGTATCCTATACAGTCTTTGGGATATCCAACAAATATACACTTAGTGGGTCGACTTTCAAACTTGTTTTGGGTGTTTAGCTTAACATAAGCTTCACAACCCCATACTTTTAAATATGATAGCGATGGAACTCTTCCATGCCATATTTCAAAAGGTGTCAAATCCACTTTCTTGGTCAGGGCCATATTCAAAATACGAGCCACGGAGAGCAATGCGAAACAACAAAATGATAAAGGTAGTGAGCTTATAGCCATCACAGATCGAACCATATCCAATAGGGTTCGAATTCTCCATTCAGACACACCATTATGTTGTGGTGTTCTAGGTGGAGTAAGTTGTTACACGATCCCACAACTTCTTAAATGATCCTGAAAAACCTCACTGAGGTATTCACCTCCTCTATTTAAATGAAGAACATTGATAGTTTTATTGAGTTTATTTTCTACTTCATTCTTGAAGATTTTGAATATTTCAAAAGCTTCATATTTATGTGTCATCAAGTACACATAACCACAATGACTGTAATCGTCGGTAAATGTAATGAAGTATATTTCACCATTTCCTGTCATTGTCTTAAAAAGACCATATACATCCGAATGCATGATTCCTAATAAGTCTTTTGCCCTCTCGTTAGTACCACTAAAGGGCGACTTGGTCATCTTACCTTGTAAACAAGAATCACCGTTATCAAATGAACCATTTTCATTTGTTTTCAAAAGACCATTCTTTTGAAGTGTTTGAATTCGATTCTTGTTTATGTGACCAGGATGACAATGCCAAAGATAAGAATCACTTAAACCCAATTTAAATTTCTTGGTGTTTGTTTGCTATAATGACTTATTATTGGATGAATCATCATGAACCAATTCATAGATTCTATTAAAAGGCTTAGCCTTGAAATAAAATACATCATCCATACAAACATAAATACCATTGTAAACAAACTTTAATTCATAACCACATTGTTTTAAAAAGGAAACTAAAATTATGTTCCTACTCAAACTAGGAGCACACAAAATGTTCTTAAGAACAACTTTCAAACCATTTGAAAGTTTCAAAATATAGTCTCCTTGGGCTTCGACACCAACGTTTGCTTCGTTGCCCATGTAGAGACTTGTGTCTCCCTTCTTGAAGTTCTAATTTCTTTTGAACCCCTGCAATAAATTGCAAATATGAGTTCCATATCTGGTATACAATACCCATGTATTGAAGAAATATCATTTAAACCAATATGAATCATGAAAGTTGTACATGAGGTTTGCCCAACATCCTTCTTGTTTCTCAACTCTTTTAGATAGGTTGGACAATTCCTTTTCTAATGTCCTATCTCACCACACTCAAAGCATGGACCATTCGCTGTTACCTTAGGCTTCTTAAGATTAGGCTTTGGAGGTTCCGCTTTAGCCTTTTCCTTCCATTTTTCTTTGATGTACCCTTTTCCTTTTGCAACATTTGCTTTGGGATCAGGGCATGGCCTTTTCTTATTGCCTCCCTCATTGATCGAGAGAATAGGTAGAACCTTTCTACCCATCCCTGCCTCGGCTGTTTTGAGCATTGCGTGAAGCACACCAATGCTCTTGTCCCACCCGTTCATATTGTAATTCATTATGAACGTCTTAAATCTTTTAGTTAGGCCATTAAGGATCAGATCCGTGGCCTATTCCTTTGAGACAGGACAGTTAAGCCTTTCAAGGCGATCAACGTGGCTTTTCATCTTAAGAACATATGATGATACTCATTGGTTTTCTTCCATGTGACACACATGAAGCGCTCGAACCGTTGCGAAGTACTCTACCCTAGCTTGTTGAAGGAACATTTCCTTCAACTGGGTAATCATGTCCTATGCCCCATGATGCTCCAAGTCCTTTTTCAGTTTAGGAATCATAGTTCCCAACATGAGGCAGGAAACCTGCATGGAATCCTCAGTATAATAAAGCCAATCATTATAGGCCTCAACATCCTCGGGGTCGGGTTGGTCAAGAATGAGATCGTCAAGGACATAGGCCTTTTCTCTTTCTTGAGAACAATTCTCAAGTTTTGAAACCAGTCAATAAAGTTATTATGGTTAAGACGATCCCTCTCTAAAATGGTTCTTAGCGACAGGGTATGGACAATCGGGGTGGTAGCATTATTGTTTGTGGCCACTTCTACAAAATTTACCAAGTTCATATTAGTATTTGTGAAAAATTACATTTTGATCACTAATACCCTTTCATGTCTCATAGACAATTAATAATAAAAATCTAGCATCCAACGTTACATTTAAATGATGGTTAGGTGCCTTTATCCCATTATTTAAATAACAAGGTAGTCAACATTTGACAGTTGCAACCATTTGCAACTTCTAGCGTTGTGAAAACTCTATGTACCTTGTATTTGCATGCTTTCAAATACATGGTACCAGATGGTCCTCTTTTTAGTATAACTCTTTTATTAGAATAATTAATTCTTTTAATAACCTTTATTAGTCACTTAATGATTAGGAACCATAAATTTTCAACTTGTTATGTTTGTTAATAAGTTTGTTATGCACATCCAAATATCAAAGAACCATAATATAACAAACAACCAAACAATCATAATGATACAATCACAAATGCATAATCATAGCCACTAAGTTGTCCACAATTGTTGCCATCACAAGTGTTGTCATTAGGTCTTTCCTAAGGGTTAAACACAACACACAAGATAAGATCTCCAAAGACCCCCACTTGAGTTGCATCCAAATGCTTCAAGTCCTTCTCTTGTGCCTTCCTTTTGTGCTTCCAACTTGTGCATTTTCTTTTAAAAATTGTATCCTAATACAAATTTTCTAATAAAAGAAAATACACCTAATATATATATTACATCACCATTATATGAATAAATAAATTACAACCATTAACAAGCACAAAAGAGTAATATTATAACCCATAAAGAATGAAATCAACCAAACAAACAAAGCAACACAAGGTCAAGGCTAGGTTATACACCAATATGAAACAACATATACAACATTCAAGAACCAAATTAAATCCCCATTTAACCCATCAATATTCAGCCAACATAAACCAATAATCTAGGGTTTTGTCCAAACATAATAAATCAACCATTTGACATCTATCTTTCAAAGTTTAATCATAGGCATGTAAGATATAACCTTGAAAGATTGGGGATTCATCATATCATCACAAAACAGCCCCTGTTAGGTTGTTAATGAGAGGGTTTGTAAGAGTATAAAATTATAGTTTAACCTCTTAAACTTTTCTGAAAACGCAGCGGAATTACAACTTTATAAACTTGTTTATAAGCTGAAAAATATGTTCATTAAGTGACCATATTAATGTATCAAACAAACCCATACTTCAAAGGATCATTTATGTGAATAAGCAAGCTATGAACAAATGTAATTAACATAAAATCACAGCTTCAATGAGCTGTGATAACTACCTAATTCAGCTAGTAAAACCGACCAAAGAAAGGAAGATTTTGGATGCTTAAATCGGCCAAGACTTCAAGATTAGAGGTCCTCAAGCTTGTATACCCCAAGCTTGTTTGCAAAGCACCTTCTTGTAAGGAAGAATAACACCAAGAACAACTCCAAAACCTCTCCTTGCTGCTGCTATTTCCGTAAACTAGAGAAGAGAAGAGAGAGTTTTTGTGTTTTTGCATGTGTTGAATGATGAGAAAGGTTAAGTGTTAGACCTAGTAAATAATGTGTATTCTCAAGAAAAGCAAGGATCCAATCGAAATAAAGGGGGGCGTCCAACTTGTTCAAATGAAAGGAGTTTCCCCCTTAAACCACAATACACATTATTTTTAAACTAGTCTTATGTCATACATTAGTAAGTCTTCTACTAGACATATTTAAAATTGTGACACATGTCTTCTCTAATTAAACAATTAATTAAAGTACTCTCACATGTTATTAGTGTTTTAAACCCTTTTAAAAAACAAAATAACAATAAACCCATCAACAAATTATCCTTATAATTGTTCCATCTCGAATGCCTTTGTTTAGAAAAACCCTTTTCTAACATGGTGTGATAATTTAATTGCATGATCCCATCAACAATTTTAAATAATTCTTGGTGATTTCAAAGCTTGTTTTTGGGTATAACCCGACTTGGATCATAACGTACTAACCGCATCAACATTCTATGTGTCTTGGGCATATGAAAACCAACAATCTCCCACTTGCACAAGATTCATAGAAGATTGATGCAAGCAGTAAATACAGCCTAACAACCGTCTACTACCCTTAATACGCATGACTTATAGCCATTCAATAACATCATTCCTTTCAAGTATCCTACTTGAAATGATTTAGGTGAATTAATCATCTATCCTTTTGTTACACATGTCATGTCAAATACAAGGACACAAAGTGATCATTCGTTGTTGATTTGACTTATCCAGGCCTTAGACATCTAACTCTCAACGAATAAGAGGAACAAATCCAATCTTGATTACATACGTTCCTCAAGGTATGATACTTGGTGAATATCAAAACCCAAAATGTATCTCAGGTCTGCGGATACCAAATCATTTTCGCCTTTACTCAAAATTACTTATGATCGATCAATAAGATTCCATGTAGTAAAGTTTGAGTTTCGGGTTAGTTCACCATTATATGAATAAATAAATTACAACCATTAACAAGCACAAAAGAATAATATTATAACCCATAAAGAATGAAATCAACCAAACAAACAAAGCAACACAAGGTCAAGGCTAGGTTATACACCAATATGAAACAACATATACAACATTCAAGAACCAAATTAAATCCCCATTTAACCCATCAATATTCAGCCAACATAAACCAATAATCTAGGGTTTTGTCCAAACATAATAAATCAACCATTTGACATCTATCTTTCAAAGTTTAATCATAGGCATGTAAGATATAACCTTGAAAGATTGGGGATTCATCATATCATCACAAAACAGCCCCTATTAGGTTGTTAATGAGAGGGTTTGTAAGAGTATAAAATTATAGTTTAACCCTTAAACTTTTCTGAAAAGGCAGCAGAATTACAACTTTATAAACTTGTTTATAAGCTGAAAAATATGTTCATTAAGTGACCATATTAATGTTTCAAACAAACCCATACTTCAAAGGATCATTAATGTGAATAAGCAAGCTATGAACAAATGTAAAATTACATAAAATCACAGCTTCAATGAGCTGTGATAACTACCTAATTCAGCAGTAAAACCGACCAAAGAAAGGAAGATTTTGGATGCTTAAATCGGCCAAGACTTCAAGATTAGAGGTCCTCAAGCTTGTATACCCCAAGCTTGTTTGCAAAGCACCTTCTTGTAAGGAAGAATAACACCAAGAACAACTCCAAAACCCTCTCCTTGCTGCTGCTATTTCCGTAAACTAGAGAAGAGAAGAGAGAGTTTTTGTGTTTTTGCATGTGTTGAATGATGAGAAAGGTTGAGTGTTAGACCTAGTAAATAATGTGTATTCTCAAGAAAAGCAAGGATCAATCGAAATAAAGGGGGGCGTCCAACTTGTTCAAATGAAAGGTTTCCCCCTTAAAAACCACAATACACATTATTTTTAAACTAGTCTTATGTCATACATTAGTAAGTCTTCTACTAGACATATTTAAAATTGTGACACATGTCTTCTCTAATTAAACAATTTAATTAAAGTACTCTCACATGTTATTAGTGTTATTTAAACCCTTTTAAATAACAAAAATAACAATAAACCCATCAACAAATTATCCTTATAATTTGTTCCATCTCGAATGCCTTTGTTTAGAAAACCCCTTTTCTAAACATGGTGCGATAATTTAATTGCATGATCCCATCAACAATTTTAAATAATTCTTGGTGATTGCAAAGCTTGTTTTTGGGTATAACCCGACTTGGATCATAACGTACTAACCGCATCAACATTCTATGTGTCTTGGGCATATGAAATCCAACAATCTCCCACTTGCACAAGATTCATAGAAGATTGATGCAAGCAGTAAATACAGCCTAACAATCGTCTACTATCCTTAATACGCATGACTTATAGCCATTCAATAACATCATTCCTTTCAAGTATCCTACTTGAAATGATTTAGGTGAATTAATCATCTATGCTTTTGTTACACATGTCATGTCAAATCCAAGGACACAAAGTGATCATTCCTTGTTGATTTGACTTATCCAGGCCTTAGACATCTAACTCTCAACGAATAAGAGGAACAAATCCAATCTTGATTACATACGTTCCTCAAGGTATGATACTTGGTGAATATCAAAACCCAAAATGTATCTCAGGTCTGCGGATACCAAATCATTTTCGCCTTTACTCAAAATTACTTATGATCGATCAATAAGATTCCATGTAGTAAAGTTTGAGTTTCGGGTTAGTTCACCATTATATGAATAAATAAATTACAACCATTAACAAGCACAAAAGAATAATATTATAACCCATAAAGAATGAAATCAACCAAACAAACAAAGCAACACAAGGTCAAGGCTAGGTTATACACCAATATGAAACAACATATACAACATTCAAGAACCAAATTAAATCCCCATTTAACCCATCAATATTCAGCCAACATAAACAATAATCTAGGGTTTTGTCCAAACATAAAAATCAACCATTTGACATCTATCTTTCAAAGTTTAATCATAGGCATGTAAGATATAACCTTGAAAGATTGGGGATTTATCATATCATCACAAAACAGCCCCTATTAGGTTGTTAATGAGAGGGTTTGTAAGAGTATAAAATTATAGTTTAACCTCTTAAACTTTTCTGAAAACGCAGCGGAATTACAACTTTATAAACTTGTTTATAAGCTGAAAAATATGTTCATTAAGTGACCATATTAATGTTTCAAACAAACCCATACTTCAAAGGATCATTTATGTGAATAAGCAAGCTATAAACAAATGTAAAATTACATAAAATCACAGCTTCAATGAGCTGTGATAACTACCTAATTCAGCAGTAAAACCGACCAAAGAAAGGAAGATTTTGGATGCTTAAATCGGCCAAGACTTCAAGATTAGAGGTCCTCAAGCTTGTATACCCCAAGCTTGTTTGCAAAGCACCTTCTTGTAAGGAAGAATAACCAAGAACAACTCCAAACCCTCTCCTCCTTGCTGCTGCTATTTCCGTAAACTAGAGAAGAGAAGAGAGACTTTTTGTGTTTTTGCATGTGTTGAATGATGAGAAAGGTTGAGTGTTAGACCTAGTAAATAATGTGTATTCTCAAGAAAAGCAAGGATCCATCGAAATAAAGGGGGGGCGTCCAACTTGTTCAAATGAAAGGAGTTTCCCCCTTAAACCACAATACACATTATTTTAAACTAGTCTTATGTCATACATTAGTAAGTCTTCTACTAGACATATTTAAAATTGTGACACATGTCTTCTCTAATTAAACATTTAATTAAAGTACTCACATGTTATTAGTGTTATTTAAACCTTTTAAATAACAAAAATAACAATAAACCCATCAACAATTATCTTTATAATTTGTTCCATCTCGAATGCCTTTGTTTAGAAAACCCCTTTTCTAAACATGGTGCGATAATTTAATTGCATGATCCCATCAACAATTTAAATAATTCTTGGTGATTGCAAAGCTTGTTTTTGGGTATAACCCGACTGGATCATAACGTACTAACCGCATCAACATTCTATGTGTCTTGGGCATATGAATCCAACAATCTCCCACTTGCACAAGATTCATAGAAGATTGATGCAAGCATACATAAATACAGCCTAACAACCGTCTACTACCCTTAATACGCATGACTTATAGCCATTCAATAACATCATTCCTTTCAAGTATCCTACTTGAAATATTTAGGTGAATTAATCATCTATCCTTTTGTTACACATGTCATGTCAAATCCAAGGACACAAATGATCATTCGTTGTTGATTTGACTTATCCAGGCCTTAGACATCTAACTCTCACGAATAAGGAACAAATCCAATCTTGATTACATACGTTCCTCAAGGTATGATACTTGGTGAATATCAAAACCCAAAATGTATCTCAGGTCTGCGGATACCAAATCATTTTCGCCTTTACTCAAAATTACTTATGATCGATCAATAAGATTCCATGTAGTAAAGTTTGAGTTTCGGGTTAGTTCAATATTTGTATCCCACAAATATCTATGAAGCTTGGTAACAACTTATTGCTCTATATTTATCCTTATGAATATCAACCAATCCAAGTTCATAAGAATCTTACCTTCACACTTGTTCCCACAAGTCTGAACGACTACAGACATTCAGAGTAAGCAATTTACTCATGGATTAGACACGCTAAATTGGAATATTAATTGAAACATTATTACCAAATAATTTTATTCAACTAATAAAGAGTTGCATATATCCAAATACAAAGTTATAGATCAAATCCAATCACTAGAATATCGAAGTCCCATGGCACAAGTATGACCTTCATGCTTTGCCTTTTCAAGGAGCTTCCTGAGCGGATCCGCAATGTTCTGATCCGTGTGAACTTTAAGAATACATATCTTTCCTTCTTCAACTTCATCTCGTATGTAGTTGAATCTCCGCTCAATGTGCCTAGTCTTTTGATGGGCACAGGTTGCTTGATTTGAGCAATCACACCCTCGTTATGACAAAAGATCTCCAGGGGTCCTGAATGGAAGGGACAACCCCCAGATCGGCAATGAATTTCTTCAACCATGCAGCTTCTTGAGCTGCCAGATCGGCAATGAATTTCTTCAACCATGAATTTCCTCCATTCAGAATGAAAATATATCCAGACTGTGATCATGAATCATCACGATCTGTTTTGAAACTGGCATCCGTGTAACCTTTTACAACAAGTTCCTCATCACTAGATCCATAGATTAGGAACATATCTGTTGTCCTCCTTAGGTACTTAAGTATGTTCTTAAAAGCCATCTAATGACTGTTTCCAGGATTTTGCTCGTATCGGCTTGTCATGTTAAGGTGCATGACACGTCCGGTCGAGTGCATATCATTACATACATGATGGATCCAATAGCAGATGCGTATGGGATTGCCTTCATTTTATCTTGCTCATCCTTTGAGCTAGGACATTGAGTCGTACTCAATATCGTTCCTCTTTTAATAGGTATGGTACCTTTCTTAGAGTTCTCCATCTTGAACCTTTTCAAGATCTTATCAATATGCACTTTGATTCAAACCAATCAACCACCTTGATCTATCCCTATAGATGTTTATTCCCACAATATATGGCGGCTTCTCCAAGATCCTTAATGGAAAAACAACTTCCAAGCCAGGTTTTTACACCTTCCAAGGTTGGAATGCCATTTCCAGATAGTAGTATGTCATGAACATACAATACTAGGAAAGTTATATTGCTCCCACTAGCCTTCTTATACACAAAAGCCTCATAAGCGTTTTTGATGAAGCCAAACTTCTTTACCTCCTCATCAAAATGATGATTCCAGCTTCTCGATGCTTGTTTCAATCCATAGATTGATTTCTTTAACTTGCATACTTTATTAGGATGTTTTGGATCGACAAAACCTTCAGGCTGAACCATATAGACATCTTCCTCAAGATATCCATTTAGGAAAGCGGTTTTGACATCCATTTGCCAAATCTCATAATCATAATAAGCAGCTATGGCAAACAATATCCTTATAGACTTTAGCATCGCAACAGGTGAGGAAGTTTCATCATAGTCAACCTCTTGAGTTTGAGTGAAACCCTTTGCTACAAGTCTAGCTTTATAAGTATCCAAGTTTCCATGCATATCGGTTTTCTTCTTGAAAACCCACTTGCTTCCAACTACTTTGGAATTAGGAGGTGGTAAAACAAGTTCCCAAACTTGATTGTCATACATGGATTGCATCTCAACGTTCATGGCCTCAAGCCATTTGTCACAATCCAAATTAAACATTGCATCATGGTATGTGGTTGGTTCATCTGAATCTACCACATAGCATCCATCCATGAAAATCCGTATCTTTCAGGTGGATTACTAGTTCTAACACTTCTGCGAACATTTTATGTGTATTGATCAACCATTTGATCATCCTCAACATCCTCATGTTAAGTGCTAGTTTCAACAAACGTGTATCAGGTTGGGTTCTTGATCCTCCTCAAGATCCACTATTCTACTGCTAGTTCCTTCCATAAGGAACTTTGCTTCTAAGAACTCACCCTTTCTGGAAACAAACACTTTTTGTTCCAGTAGATCATAGAAATAATATCCCATAGAATCTCTAGGATATTCAATAAAGATACACTTGGTGGATCGGACTTCCAATTTGTTTGGGGTGGGAGTCTTAACGTAAGCCTCACAACCCCAGATTCTTAAGTATGATAGGGATAGAACTCTTCCATGCCATATCTCAAAAGGTGTCCTTTCCACCTTTTTAGTTGGGGCCATATTTAAAATATGGGCCGCGAAGAGCAAAGCGAAACCCCAAAATGATAGAGGCAATGTGCTTCTAGCCATCACAGATCGACCATATCCAATAAGGTCGATTCCTCCTCTTAGACACACCACTATGTTGTGGTGTTCCGGGTGGAGTGAGTTGTGAGACAATCCCACAACTCCTAAGATGATCTTGAAAAGCATCATTTAGGTATTCAACTCCTCTATCGGTACGGAGAACTTTAATTGTCTTGTTTAGTTGATTTTCCACTTCATTCTTGAAGATTTTGAACATTTCAAAAGCTTCATCTTTATGCCTTAATAAGTACACATACCCATAGCGACTAAATTGTCAGTAAAGGTAATGAGTATCTTTCACCATTCCTAGTCATTGGCTTAAAAGGACCACATACATCCGAAGTATGATTCCTAATAATCTTTTGCCCTTTCGTTAGTTCCACTAAAGGTGCCTTAGTCATTTTCAACAAAAGATAATACAAATCATAATGTCTTAATTGGGATACAGAAATAATGTTCCTAGTCAAACTAGGAGCATACAAAATATTCTTCAAAATCCCATCCAAGCCACTTGGATGTTTTAGTATGTAGACCCCACGAGCTTCAACTATGACTTTAGTTCCATTGCCCATGAGGAGGCTTACATCCCCTTGATTGAAGTCCCTACTTCTTGTGAACCCCTGCAACAAATTGCAAATATGAGTTCCACATCCGGTATCCAATACCCATGTGTTAGAAGATGTAACAATAAGATCAATATGAATCATATATATTGTACCTGAGGTCTGCCCGGCGTCCCTCTTTACTTTCAACTCTTGGAGATGGACACGACAATTCCTTGCCCAATGTCTAATCTCCCTACACTTTAAGCATGGGTCAATGGTAGCAACCGTTTGCTTCTTCTCTTGTGGTTTGGGTGGCACCCTTGCCACCCCTTTCCCTTTTCCTATACTAGTCCCTTACCCTTGGCAACCTTTTCCTTGGGCGGGATGAGGCCTTTTCTTCTTCCCACCTTCATTGATGGTGAGAACAGGTAAAACCATTTTACCCATGGCCGCCTCGGCCGTTTTAAGCATTGAGTGAAGCTCACCAATGCTCTTGTCCCATGCATTCATGTTGTAATCAACAAAAATGTCTCGAACTTCTTGGTAAGACCATTAAGGATCAAATCCGCAGCCAATTCCTTCGAGACGGGACAATTAAGCCTCTCGAGGCGGTCAATATGACTTTTCATCTTAAGTACATAAGATGAACTGATTGGTTGTCGTCCATACGACATGCATGGAGTGCTCGAACCGTTTCGAAGCGCTCAACCCTTGCTTGCTGTTGGAACGTTTCCTTCAGCTGGGTTATCATGTCATAAGCTCCGTGATGTTCATACTCCTTTTGGAGATCCGGAGTCATGCTCACTAGCATGAGACAAGACACTTGGACAGAGTCCTCAGTGTACTTCATCCAATCGTTGTAGGCCTCCTCATCATCCTCAGTAGGCTGATCGGGGATAGGGTCGTCTAAAACATATGATCTTCTCTCTTGCTTGAGAACGATTCTCAAGTTTCGATACAATCAATTGAAGTTTATATGATTTAGACGTTGCCTTTTGGAGGATCGCTCGTAATGATTGGGTGGACGCGGATGAGTTATCATAATTGTCATTATTGGTGGCCATCTACAAAATATAACAAAGTTCTATTTAGTATTTTCGATATTGCTATTTTTAATAATTAATGCCATTTAAGGTTATTCTTAATAAAATCTAGAACCCAACATTACATTTAAATTGTGGTTAGGTGACCTTTATCCCACGATTTAAATTAATAAGGTGGTCAACGATTGACGGTTGCAACCATTTGCAACTTCTAGAGGTATGGGATCGACTTTAAACATCATATGTAAAGTCGGCATGTTAATCCCATCAACACCATTTGGAAACCATATTATAGGTGATCCATTTAATATGGTTTGCAAATCAGTTACCCTACTTGCACACATGTGTGAGTTTACCCACATAAGTGGTTAGGTGACCTTTATCACACCAATATGGTATCCCCACCTTAAGTTACAAGTTCCCTCTAAATGGTTAGGTGACCTTTATCCCATTATGAGTTTCCAAATGACTCAAGTGTTGTGCAAAAGGACGGTGTTAAACTTGTTGACAAAAGTTTAGAGATTTCATAATTCTATTTTAGAAAACTCTATGTACTTGTATTTGCATGCTTTCAACTACAAGATACCCTATGGTTCTTTTAATAAAACCCATTTTATTATAAAATCATTAATCCTTTTAATAACCATTTATTAACACTTAATGATTAAGAACCATTTTTATTAGCTTGTTAAGATTATTTTTATTAAGATGTTTAACATATCCAAATATCATGCAATCATTCACAATCAAACAAGCATAATATAAACAACCACAATGTGCATAACCATAGCTACTATTGTGACCACACTTGTTTGCCATCACAAGTGTGGTCATTTGGTCTTTCTTAAGGGTTGAATACAACACAAATTAAGGTCTTTATAGACCCCCAGTTGAACTTGCATCCATATGCTTCAAGTCCTTCTTTCGTGTCTTCCTCTCGTGCTTCCTTCCCGAGCATCTTCTTTTACAAATATATATCCTAAACATATTTTCTAGTAAAAGGAAATTACTCTAATCTATTATTACATCCCAATGAATAAATAGACAAAATACATTTTTAAACAAAGCACAAATTAATATACAACCCCATTGAATGAATATAATCAAATAAATACATTCAATCCAAACCAAACAACACAAGGTCTAAGCTAGGTTATGCACCATATGACATACATCATATCATCCAAAAATAACTAAGAATCCCCATTAAAACCCACGATTTCAGCCAACATAAACTGAAAATACGGGTTTCAAACATTGTCCAAACAATATACATGTCATCATACATATCTTTCAAGGTTTAATCACAAGCATGTGTGATATAACCTTGAAAGCTTGGGGATTCAACATACAAGAACATTTCAGCCCTTAAAGGGGTATAAAATCCCATAAACACATTTTTTAAACGATACAAACAAGCATGCTATCCACATAACCGGCTCTAGATGCCATTGAGAGTTTGTAAGACTATAAATTATAGTTTAACCTCTTAAACTTTTCTGAAAACGCAGCCGAATTACAACTTTATAAACTTGTTTATAAGCTGAAAAATATGTTCTTTAAGTGACCATATTAATGTTTGAAACAAACCCATATTTCAACGGATCATTTATGTGAATAAGCAAGCTATGAACACATGTAAAATTACATAAAATCACAGCTTCAATGAGCTGTGATAACTACCTCATTCAGCAGTAAAACCGACCAAAGAAAGGAAGATTTTGCATGCTTAAATCGGCCAAGACTTCAAGATTAGAGGTCCTCAAGCTTGTATACCCCAAGCTTGTTTGCACAGGACCTTCTTGTTAGGAAGAATAACACCAAGAACAACTCCAAAACCCTCTCCTTCCTGCTGCTATTTCCGTAAACTAGAAGAGAAGAAAGAGTTTTTGTGTTTTTTTGCATGTGTTGAATGATGAGAAAGGTTGAGTGTTAGACCTAGTAAATAATGTGTATTCTCAAGAAAAGCAAGGATCCAATCAAAATAAAGGGGGGCGGCCAACTAGTTCAAATGAAAGGAGTTTCCCCCTTAAACCACAATACACATTATTTTTAAACTAGTCTTATGTCATATATTAAAAAGTCTTCTACTAGACTTATTTAAATTTGTGACACATGTCTTCTCTAATTAAAAATTTTAATTAAAGTACTCTCACATGTTATTAGTGTTATTTAAACCCTTTTAAATACAAAAATAACAATAAACCCATCAACAAATTATCCTTATAATTTATTCCATCTCGAATGCCTTTGTTTAGAAAAACTCTTTTCAAACATGGTGCGATTATTTAATTGCATGATCCCATCAACAATTTTAAATAATTCTTGGTGATTGCAAGCTTGTTTTTGGGTATAACCCGACTTGGATCATAACGTACTAACCGCATCAACATTCTATGTGTCTTGGGCATATGAAATCCAACAGTTAAAGTCCCATAAAACCAATTTTACAAAGACATAAGAGCTAGATATCCACATATCCGACTCTGATACCAAATAAAACCAATTTTACAAAGACATAAGATGCTAGATATCCACATATCCGACTCTGATACCAATATTGGGTTTGTTGGACACATTACCAAAGTTGTTTAACCATTTAAACATGAAAAATGCAGCAAAATAAAACCCTAATATTATGATATGTAATCTGAAAATTAAGGCATATTATATATCATAAACAAACCCAAGAACATAGGATCAATATATGTGATTAACTAGCTATCTAGAATGAAAACAACCAAAACATCACCCATGAAACTCCCTTTCAGGAGCTGCTGAAAAACGGAGGTTTTGATGGAGATGATGATGTTCTTGAACCACCAAAACAACAAGGAGAGGTGTCCTCAAGCTTCCATATCCACAAGCATGAAGCAAACACCTTTGTTGCTAGGATTTGTACCCCAAAACCGACCCAAGAAGAGCTGCAAAACGATTTTCAGCCTTGAACTTCTTCAAGAAATAGAGAGAGTTTATTATTCTTGGTCTTTTGCATGTATGAGAGAGGAAGAGCTGGAGTGTGTGTGTTGTAAATGTTTTCAAGACTCAAGAAAACAAAAGGGCCAACCAACTTGAAAGGGGCAGTCGAATTGCTTTCAAATTAGGGTTCCCCACCATTTTTGTTTAACATTTTATTTTTACTAGACATTTAACTAAGTTATATATTTAACACTTTTAATATAACTCATACACACTTTTATTATTTGATGTTGTTTAACAAACTTAAACAACGTTACAAATAATATTCATGAAAAAAATATCCTTATAAGTTGTTCCATCTCATATGCAATTTATTTAGAAAAACCACTTTTCTAAATTGGCGTAATTATTTAATTGCATGATCATATCATCAATTAAATATATATATTGGTGCTTGCTAAGTTTGTTATTGGGTATGACCTGACTTGGATCATAACATACAAACCACACATTATGTTCTATGTGTCTTGGGCATAAAGAATCCAACACATTCTGCTGGTATTTGACAAGAAGAAACTATTCTAAGAGCTTTCATAGAGATGCCAAGCCTCAGGTCAGTGCCATCGTACAATAGAGAGGCACAAACAAAAATGAATTCTAGAATATTTAGGTTATGCTTATCCTCAGGTCAGTGCCACCGAACAACAGAGAGGCACACAACCTATCTTCTTGTTAGAGCATTTGTTTTTCTTTTGCACATAATGCACCAACAACATTAGTCATTAGCTTGATTGCACTTAGCAGTTTTTCCATGTGCTTTCCTCATTTTTATGGTCATCCGCACACATTTGTAACGCTTTTTTTGCTTATCACCCCTTATTGGAAATGCGTTGATTGTGTTAACTAGGGATAAGATGAGAACCCACAGTAAGTTGAACAAAAATTTGATTCACCAATGAAGTCTACTCATCTATTGTGTTGAATCTACTCACACATCATATAATGAAGTAGCAACCTTTAGGTATACTTTCTCTATGTTACCTTTGTAGCAAACTAGTTATACTATCATTTTTCTTTTATTGTGCTTAGGCTTCTCAGATTTGTAATTTGAATTTAGCATTATGATTATTTAAATCCTTTTGTAGTCCAAAAAATTTGTTCACTGTGTACTATCATTTTCCATAAACTTTGAATCAAAATTACAGATTTGATTTCATTTCTTTCAGCTAATCTGCCCTCCCCCCTAGTTTTTTATGTAAAAAATACTGCAACTAATTAAACACTAAACTAAACTGTTCTCCCCCTAAAATTCTAAAACCGAAAATCTTTTTGTGTTTTAGGATTTTAATAGACAGGAAAATAAAATAAAATAAAATAAATAATAAACTAATAAAATACTTGTCGGACTAAGAACTCTCTTCTTCTTGAACCACATCACCTTTCTTTTTTGTGCCATTAACCTCTACAAGATATAAAAACCTAGGTTTGTCAAATGCTTTTGTGTAGAGCTCGGTGCGTTGAAAATCTGTATTAATTTTAACCACGTCGATTAATTGCTTTTCAAAACAGTCACGTATAAAGTGATATTTAATACTGATGTGTTTTCTTTTCAGGTGTTGGACCGTATTTTTGGTGACCGCTATAGCAGCAGAATTATCAACAAAGATAGAGGTGTTAGAAAATTGCAAACCATAGTCTCACATTTTCTATTGAATCCAAATGATTTGCGAATCACAACTTGGAACATCAACATATTGAGCTTCACATGTTGACAGAACTGATGTCTGCTTCTTAAACTGCCAGGTGACTAACCATCATCCAAATAACTGACATCCCGCTGATGTTGACTTGTAATTCATCTTGCAACCACCATTGTCCGAGTCGCTATATGCTGTAAGTTCAAAGTCATCATCATGAGGATACCACCACCTGAGTGTTGGAGTACCCTTCAGATAATGAAAAATCCTTTTAACTCTAATGAGATGATTTACTTTTGGTTTTGCCTGATATCTGGAATAGAGACACGTGTCATACATAATATCAGGACGAGAGGCTATGAGGTACATTAGCGATCTAATCATTCCTCTATACATAGTGGCATCAACCAGATCACCATTTTTGTCGGGTGCCACGTTATGGTTCGTAGCAAGTGGAGTTCCAGCAGCCGTAAAATTCTCCATGTCAAATCGATTGAGGATATCACCTACATATTTGGAGTGATGCAGGAATATTCCTTTTGGTGTTTGATCCACCTATAACCCAAAAAGAACTTCATCTTCCCCATGGCACTCATCTCAAACTCAACTTTCATTACAGATTCGACTTCATTACATAATTCTCATTTTTGGAACTGAAGATTATGTCATCCACATATATGTGTAGCAGTAGTAAATCACCATCCTTTTCTTTGATAAATAATGTGCAGTCAATAACCCCTCTACGAAAACCATGTTTCACTAGATGAGTAGGGAGTTTCTCATACCAGGCTCTAGGGGCTTGATGGAGCCCGTAAAGACCCGTGTCCAGTTTATAAACTCTATCCTAATGATAAGGATCCTTAAATTCTTCGGCTTGACTGACATAGACTATTTCAGGAATTTCACCATGAAGGAATGTGCTTTTTATATCTAATTGATAAACTTTAATCTTCATGTAGGATGCATAGGCGAGAAAGATACGAATTGCTTCTATCCGTGCCACAGGTGCAAACACTTTATTGTAGTCAATGCTTTTGACTTTTCTAAACCCTTGAACTACAAGCCAAGCCTTATTTCTGATTATAACCCCTTGGTCATCTTTCTTACACTTAAGCACCCATTTACTGCCAATCACCTTACCACTTTTAGGTCTATCCACAAGGGTCCATACTCCTAACTTCTTAAACTGAAGGAGTTTTTATTGCATAGAACTAACCCATGCCTCATCATTTAAGGCTTCACTTACATATTTTGGCTCAAATTGAGACACAAAACATTGATAGGCACCATCATGAAGATATCCTTTTTCTATGACTGAGGCATAATCAGCTGAGTATAACTGACTTCCCGTCTATACTCCCGATAGAACACGCCCAATGATGTTTTCCAGGGGATGATGCATATTAATTCGAGATCTGAGAGTGGTGGGAACCGCTACTTCAGTACCCAGCTTTTGAATCCCACGTTCAGTATCTGTTGCTTTTCGAGTATGAGGTTTAGAAATGTAAGAAGCATTAATATCCGATGCTTGTGTACTTTCATTAGTGTGAACCTGGTCTTCCTGGTCCACATTTGTAGTCTCAACTACTTCATCATTAGAAGAGGAATCACTTACTTCAAGCTCTCCACCTGAAGGGCTAGAAGAATCGTCTAATGGAACCAATGATGTTGAGTCTTGTGGAGGAGTGTTCAAAACATCCTACATCATTGTAGCATATAACTTAACATCACGATAAGAGGGAGGTAGATTGAAGGACTTAAAAAATCCATCATAGTCAAAACAGAAGGTAGGTCCTTTTCTAGTAGGAGGGGTGGTGTATCTTTGAACATCAACATTGCACATATTTTTACCCGACCCGTTGAGTTGTTATAAAATCTCTTGTCTGGTATTCTGTATCCGAGAAAGATAAGAACATGTATGGTGCACCAAATGGATCGAGATACTCCAAGTTTGGTTTACGTCGCTAGAGCAGTTCATAACATGTTTTCCCATATTGTTTGACCACCAAGACTCGATTAAGAGTGTAGCATGCATTCGCCATTGTTCTTGTTGTCTCTATCAAGCTCCGATTCTTTCTTTCACCAACCTCATTCATCCTTGGAGTGTAGGCAGAAGTAAATTGATGAACAATTCCTTTCTCTATACATAATGCCTCCATCCACTGATTCTTGAACTCTGTTCCATTTCTGATCGAATCTGCCTTACTTTTAGATTGTAGAGTATAGAGATCATAGGTTAAGGCTTATGCAACCCAAACACGCAAAGTCTTCTCTACATGCATGCACAAGCTTACTGAAGTAGAAGGCTTTAGAAGTTTCACATAAGCCACAGAAATATTCTAAGTGTGAAATCTTCCAAACTTAAGACCAATATCTTCTAAAGCCAAAAGATGAAGTCTTCCGAAGCTTCAGAGATAAAGTCTTCTCAAGCCAAAACTTGAAGACAAATTTCTTTCGAAGATTTTTAATAACATGCTTTATCTAATGTACTTTTCCTTAAAGTTGGGCCCCTTTCCACTGCAACTCTAAAAAGTCACCAACTTACATGAGTTGGTGAAAAGGTCCATGCTTTTGGTAACTGTACATTGAGGTCTTGAGTCTGTAACTTTCTACTTTATGTACTTTATCCACTTTATCCTTTTTGTAATATATTAGGATGTGAGCTATGGCATGTCCTAGTCATAAAGTCTAAAATGGCAATATCCTTTTTTCATTCTATATTTTATTTTGTTTTGTGACTAGTCAATTGTATCGAGCTGGCTTTCATAATATGGCTGGCTGTAGGATGTAGTATAAGTATCTCATGTTCTTGTAACTTTAGAGTATGCTTTGTAACACTTGTAATAGAACTTGAGAAAGAAATATATTGCAACCTTGAAAACCATCTCCTTGTGTACCTTGTTCTCTTGTTCTTTCTCTTACTTACTTGTGTTCTTAGTGTCTTTACTTGTGGTTAATCTAGTTCACTGTTGATTAAGTTATGTTAATCTCCTCTTTGTGTTGTTGTGTTGTAAGTGTCCAACCCTCACCAGTCTTGCATTTGGTATCAGAGCGTTCCAGGCTGTTGATATAAGATCTCACCATGTTAATATCCCTCACACACACAAATACTTAACTTTTCAGTGGCAGCCATTTCCAAGTCTGATATGGAAAATGGAACCATGTCCATGTCCCCACTGATCACTCTTGAATACTTTGATACCTGGTGCCTATGAATGAAAGGTTTCATCAGGTCTAAGAATGTGGGAGTCTGTTGAGAATGGTGCTTACATACCGTACACCCTTCTGTTACTGGTGGTGGTATAATCCCCAAGGCTGTGGCTGCCTACTTTGATGAAGACCGAAAAAGAGTAAAGATTGACTGGAAGGCCATGATAGCCCTTCAGACTGCTCTTCCTAACTCTGTATATAGAGGTTTCAAGATATGAAAAACAGCTTAAGCAGCTATGGGATGCATTGAAACTGATGTATGATGATTCCTCACAAGCCAAGGAGAAGAAGAAGGATCTCCTGAGGCAGCAGTTTAGAAATTTCACCTTCAAAACAAGTGAAACCATAACTCAACAATACTTCAGGTATGCTAAGATTGTAGATGCCCTAGTGGATGAAGGAGTTGCTCTTGAGAATAGAGACACTGTAAGGAAGTTCATGTCCTTACTTCCTAGGCAATGGCCACATTATTTTACAGTGATCAAGAGAACTGAGAACCTCAAAACTCTTACTCTAACAGAGTTACATGGGATTCTCAATGGCTACCAGATGGAGATGAACATGCAAGGTTCATCTGGAAACTCCAACAATCAAATAGGCTCAGCCCTTCATGTGGTTGAAACGGATAGCATAGAACCCCCACATTATCTCCTTTGCTACCATGACAACCCACAAAAGGGTCCTTTCATCACCTTCCCAGATACACCAAGGGAGAGTTATACTCAAGGAAGTCCATTCCAAGAGACAAGCTCTTCTCAGGCCTTTGTGTCTTTTGATGAAAGTTGTGGTAGCTTTCTTTTCACCCTTCAAGAAAAATGTGTTCTTGAAAAAGAGACCTTCAAGAGCATGATATCCTCATCCGTGTATAACAAGGTGTGCTATCAAGATAAACAGGGACTAGGATCCAATGAGGTAGCTCCTTCACAGACAACTTTGTCTGTTATGCCTCCTAGGTGTGGAACCTGTGAAAATGAGCTTCCTCTCATAGATCCCTAAAGTGATGAGGATGAAGAAGAGATAGTGAAGAATTCCTCTTAGAAGATGAAGAAGAGGATTCTAAGAAGGGCAGCTATCCTTCTAAGGTGAAGAAGAAGACTATGATGACCAAGCCTATAGGGAAGAACTTCATCATAAAGAGCAAAAGAAAAGCTATGAAGGCTTAAGAGATCAAGGATACTTTTAACTCTAAGCAGAAACAAGTTTTTATCTCTGTAGGGTTTGAAGTAGCACAGACTGAAGACTTTAACCTTAACTCATCTTCAAAGAGTTCTGGTTCTTGTTGAAATCATCTCAGTATCAAGAAGAAGACTGATCTACTATGTACACGTGCTACACAGCCTGGTCAATCAAATTCCAAGAACAATTCCCAACCCAAAAGGACTATCTGAGCATCTACAAAGATGAAGGTGGGGAAGGAAAGTGACCAAAGTCAGTCTTGTTCTTTATAGAAGACTCTTGGGAAGAAGTCAATAGAGTGTGTCATGTGTGAGAGTACTTCTTATCTTGCAAAGGATTGTCCATACAATGCAATAGGTACTCTTCAGATGGCCAAGAGAAGGACTCCTAAGAGTTCTAAGAAGATTTTGGCTACTGAAGAAAAATCTGTTTCATTCGGATGTTCCAAAAACTAAGAAGAAGGCAAGTGGAAAATTGCCTTCGTAAGAAAATTTGGTCTCCGAAGAAAAGAATACTTCCGAAGCACTAAAGTCCGCCGTAGTGTTTGCAGAATCTTCCGATGGCCCAGTCATCAAAACTTCTGAGGTATCAAAAGCTTCCGAAGTGTTGGTGGTCAAGTCCAAACTTCCAAAGGTGGTGTGGAGGTCAAAGAAAGACCAACTGACTGGATGTTCTCCATCAGCAGTAGCTCAAGATCCTCAAAGCACAACCATAGGATCTATTACTCTTGCATTACCTTCGGTTTCTTGTACTGAGCCCAAGACTAATAAGGCTTGGGTTTCCAAATGTAACTAAATATTCTTTTGGTGCAGGCACAACTCAAGACAAACAAGAATGTCTGGATCATTGATAGTCGTTGTTCCAGGCACATGACAGGCAATAGGTCACTACTCTAGAACTTTGAACGGATTGATAGAGGGCCGGTTGCCTTTGGAGGAGATAAAGCTGATACATTTCAGGAAGGGCAAGGTCACAAACGTAAGCTCAGCATTGAAAAGGTAAACTTTGTTGAGAAGCTCAGGTACAATCTTCTAAGTGTATCCCAATTTTTTGATTAGAGACATAACTGTAGGGTTTGTTGGAAGATAAAACCAAGTTTAACCTTTTAAACTTTCAGAAAACGCAGCGGATATATATATATTTTAAAACATGATTTTAAAGCTGAAAATTCATGTTTTATGGTGACATATATATGAAAGAAACAAACCCAAAACAAAAGGATCATATATGTGAATAAGCAAGCTATGAACAATATGTTGATGAACATAAATCACAGCTACATGGAGCTGTGACCAACTACCTTTCACCAGCTAAAAATCGACCAAGGAAGAGTTGTATGATGCTTGTTATTCGGACAAGGCTCCAAGGAAGGACCCGTCAAGCTTGTATACCACAAGTTTGTGTGCAAACACTCTTCTTGTTAGGGAGATGAACAACAAAAACCAAAAGAAAACCCCCAAACTCTGCTGCTATTGCCGTGGACCTTGAGAGAAAAAGGAGAGTGTTTTGTTTCAAGATTGCATGTAATGAGAGAGGTCAAAATGTTTAAGTGTATATCATGCTTTATTGTGTATTTTCTCAAGAGAGAAAAAGGCCAATGCCCTTCAAGTGGGCTGCCGAATTCTTTTTAAGGGAAAGGGTTTTCCCTCTAAACACACACACATAATATAAACCTAGTCATCTAATAATTTATACAATTAACCATTTAATTGTATAAGTTATAAACCCCTTTTATTATTTGATGTTATCTAACCTATTTAAATAACATTACAAACAATAATCATGAACAAAATATCCTAATAAGTTGTTCTATCTCATATGCAACTTAATTAGAAAACCTATTTTCTAAATTTGATGTGGTTATTTAATTTCATGATCATATCGTCAATTAAATAATTGTTTGTGTTTGCAAAGCTTGTTATTGGGTATAACCGACTTGGATCATGACATACTAACCGCATCAATGTCTATGTGTCTGGGCATATAGAAACAACAATCGCCCACTTGCACAAGATTCATAGAAGATTGATGCAAGTAGAAAATACCGCCTAACAACGGTTTACTACCCTTAATACGCATGACTTATAGCCATTCAATAACATCATCCCATTCAAGTATCCTACTTGAAATGATTTAAGTGAATTAATAATCTATCCTTTTGTTACAGATGTCATGTCAAATCCAAGACACAGAGTGATCATTCCTTGTTGATTTAACTTATCCAGGCCTTAGACATCTAACTCTCAACGAATAAGAGGAACAAATCCCATCTTGATTTCATACGTTCCTCACAATCACCTTGTGTCACACCTGAACATAGTCTCATGTACTGCCCATTGTTTCAGAACAGCGGATAAACAGATCAACGTATGACACTGGATGAATATCAAAACCAATATGTATCTCAGGTCTGAGGATACCAAATGATATTTGCCTTTACTCATAATTACTTATGATCAATCAATAAGATTCCGTGTAGTAAAGTTTGAGTTGCGGGTTAGTCCAATATTTGTATCCCACAAATATCTATGAACCTTGGTAGCAACCCATGCTCTATATTCATCCTTATGAATATCAACCAATCCATGTTCATAATAATCTTACCTTCACACTTGTTCCCACAAGTCTGAATGACTACGGACATTTAGAGTAAGCAATTTACTCATGGATTAAACATGCTAAATTGGAATATTAATTGAAACATTATAACCAAATAATTTTATTCAAATAATAAGAGTTCCACATATCCAAATACAAAATTTACAAATCAAATCCAATCACTAGAATATCGAAGTCTCATGGCACAAGTATGACCTTCATGCTTTGCCTTTTCAAGGAGCTTCGTGAGAGGATCCGCAATGTTCTGAACCGTGTGAACTTTGCGAATACATATCTTTCCCATTCAACATCATCTCGTATGTAGTTGAATCTCCGCTCAATGTGCCTAGTCTTTTGATGAGCATGAGGTTCCTTGATTTGAGCAATCGCACCCTCGTATCACAAAAGATCTCTAAGGGTCCTAATGGAAGGGACAAACCCTAGATCGGCAATGAATTTCTCCAACCATGCAGCTTCTTGAGCTACCAATGAGGCGACGACGTATTCTGATTCTGTAGGTTATAGAGCCACCAAATCCTGTTTGGAGCTCTTCCAAGAGACCGCTCCTCCATTCAGAATGAAAATATATCCCGACTGTGATCGTGAATCATCACGATCTGTTTGGAAACTGGCATCCGTGTAACCTTTTACAACAAGTTCCTCATCACCAGATCCATAGATTAGGACATATCTTTTTCTCCTTAGGTACTTAAGTATGTTCTTAACAGCCATCCAATGACTGTTTCTAGGATTTTGCTGGTATCGGCTTGTCATGCTTAAGGCGCATGACACGTCCGGTCAAGTGCATATCATTGCATACATGATGGATCCAATAGCAGATGCGTATGGGATTGCCTTCATTTTATCTTGCTCATCCTTTGAGCTAGGACATTGAGTCGTACTCAATATCATTCCTCTTTGAATAGGTACCGTACCTTTCTTAGACTTCTCCATCTTGAACCTTTTCAAGATTTTATCAATGTATGCACTTTGATTTAAACCAATCAACCGCCTTGATCTATCCCTATAGATCTTTATTCCCAGAATATAGGCGGCCTCACCAAGATCCTTGATTGAAAAACAACTACCAAGCCAGGTTTTTACACCTTCCAAGGTTTGAATGTCGTTTACAAATAGTAGTATGTCATCAACATACAATACTAGGAAAGTGATGATGCTCCCACTAGATCTTATATACACAAGCTTCGTCAGCATCTTGTTGAATCCGAATTTAATTATTTCTTCATCAAAACGGTGATTCCAACTTCTCGATGCTTGTTTCAATCCATAGATTGATTTCTTTAACTTGCATACTTTATCAGGATGTTTTGGATCGACAAAACCTTCAGGCTGAACCATATAGACATCTTCTCAAGATATCCATTTAGGAAAGTGGTTTGGACATCCATTTGCCAAATCTCATAATCATAATGAGCTGCTATGGCAAACAATATCCTTATAGACTTTAGCATCGCAATAGGTGAGAAGGTTTCGTCATAATCAACCCCTTGAGTTTGAGTGAAACCCTTTGCTACAAGTCTGGCCTTATAAGTATCCAAGTTTTGATGCATATCGTTTTCTTCTTGAAAACCCACTTGCTTCCAACTACTTTGGAGTTAAGAGGTGGTACAACCAAGTCCCATACTTGATTGTCATGCATGGATTGCATCTCAACGCTCATGGCCTCGAGCCATTTGTCACAATCCAAATTGGACAATGCATCATGGTATGTGGTTGGTTCATCTGAATCCACCACATAGCATCCATCCATGAAAAATACGTATCTTTCAGGTGGATTACTAGTTCTACCACTTCTGCGAACGTTTTGTGTGTATTGATAACCATTTGATCATGTTCAACATCCTCATGTTGAGTGCTAGTTTCAACCAAACGTGCATCGGGTTGTGGTTCTTGATCCTCCTCAAGATCCACTATTCTACTTGCTAGTTCCTTCCATAAGGAACTTTGCTTCTAAGAACTCACCCTTTCAGGCAACAAACACCTTTTGTTCTAGTGGATCATATAAATAAATCCCATAGAATCTCTAGGTATCCACAAAGAATACTTGTGGATCGGACTTCCAATTTGTTTGGGGTGGGAGTCTTACATAAGCCTCACAACCCCGGACCCTTAAATATGATAGGGATGGAACTCTCCATGCCATATTTCATAGGTTGCTTTCCACCTTTTTGGTTGGGGCCATATTTAGAATACGGCCGCGGAGAGCAAAGCGAAACCCCAAAATGATAGAGGTAGTGTGCTTCTAGCCATCATAGATTGGACCATATCCAATAAGGTTAGATTCCTCCTCTCAGACACACCATTATGTTGTGGTGTTCCAGGTGGAGTGGGTTGTGAGAAAATGCCACAACTCCTAAGATGATCTTGAAAAGCATGACTTAGGTATTCACCTCCTATCGGTGCGAGAACTTTAATCGACATGTTGAGTTGATTTTGTACTTCATTTTGAAAGATATTGAACATTTCAAAACCTTCATCTGGTGCTTAACAGGTACACATACCCATAGCGACTATAATCGTCGGTAAAGGTAATGAAGTATCTTTCACATTCCTAGTCATTGGCTTAAAAGGACCACATACATCCGAATGTATGATTCCTATAAATCTTTTGGCCTTTCGGGTTCCATAAAAGGGTGCCTGAGTCATTTTACCTTGTAAACAAGACTCACACACATAAATGAATCAGATTCACTTGTTTTAAGAGACCACTCTTTTGTAGTGTTAGTATTCTTTCTTGTTATATGACCAAGAGGACAATGCCAAACATAGGTATCACTCAAATCCAACTTGAGTTTCTTGGTGCTAGTTTGGTACAATGAACTATTAAAGTTTTTCATGAACCAATTCATAAATACCATTAATGGGAATAGCTTTAAAGTAGAACATATCATTAAAAGAAACATGAATATCTATTTCAACAAATGATAATAATATCCAAATTGTTTTAACAGGGCTATAGAGATAATATTCCTAGTCAAACTAGGAGCATACAAACATTGTTCAAATTAACTTCCAAACCATTTGGAGTTTCAAGATGTAGTCCCACGAGCTTCAACTGGACTTTAGCCCCATTGCCCATGTAGGGGCTAACATCCCCTTTCTTGAAGTCACTACTTCTTTTGAACCCCTGTAACAAATTGCAAATATGAGTTCCAACACCGGTATCTAATACCAGTGTTAGAGGATATCATGTTTAAATCAATATGGATCATGTACATGTACCTGAGGTTTGCCCAGCACCATCTTGCTTTCAAATTTGGAGATGGACAGGACAATTTCTTGCCCAATGTCCAATCTCCCACACTTGAAGCATGGGTCATTAGTAGCAACCTTTTGCTTCTTCTCTTGATTTGGTGGACCCTTACCACCCCTTTTCCTTTCCCCATACGGGCCCCTTGCCTTGGCTACCTTGCCTTGGGTGTGGGATGAGGCCTTTTCAGTTCCACCTTCATTGATGGTGAGAACGGGTTTAAACCCTTTTACCCATGGCCGCCTCGGTCGTTTTGAGCATTGAGTGAAGCTCACCAATGCTTTTGTCCCAAATTCATGTTGTAATTCAACACGAATGTCTCAAACTTCTTGGTAAGGCCATTGATCAAATCCGTGGCCAATTCCTTCAAGACAGGACAATTAAGCTTTCGAGGCGGTAAATGTGACTTTTCATCTTAGGTACATAAGATGAAACCGATTGGTTGTCGTCCATCTGACATGCATGGAGTGCTTGAACCGTTTCGAAGCGCTCAACCCTTGCTTCCTGTTGGAACATTTCCTTCAGTTGGGTTATCATGTCATAAGCTCCGTGATGTTCATACTCGTTTTGGAGATCCGGAGTCATGCTCGCCAGCATGAGACAAGACACTTGGACGTAGTCCTCAGTGTACTTTAGCCAATCGTTATAGGCCTACTCATCATCCTCAGAAGGTTGATCGGGGATAGGGTCGTCTAAAATATATGCTCGTCTTTCTTGCTTGAGAATGATTCTCAAGTTTCGATACAATCAATGAAATTATTATGATTTAGACGTTCCTTTTGGAGAATCGCTCGCATGATGGGCAGGACGCGGATGATTATCATGATTATCATTATTGGTGGCCATCTACAGAATATAACAAAGATCTATTTTAGTATTTCGATATTGCTATTTAAATAATTAATACCTTTTAAGGTCATTTTTATATTAAAATCTAGAACCCAACATCACATTTAAATTATGGTTAGGTGACCTTTATCCCACAAATAAATAATAAGGTGGTCAACGATTGACGGTTGCAACCATTTGCAACTTCTACAGTATGGGATCGACTTTAAACATCATATTAAAGTCGACATGTTAATCCCATCAACACCATTTGGAAACCATATTGTAGGTGATCCATTTAACATGGTTTGCAAATCAAGTTACCCTACTTGCACACACATGTGAGTTTACCAACATAAGTGGTTAGGTGACCTTTATCCCACAAATGTGTTATCCCCACCTTAAGTCACAAGTTCCCTCTAAATGGTTAGGTGATCTTTATCCCATTAAGAGTTTCCAAATGACTCAAGTGTTGTGCAAAAGGACGGTGTTAAACTTGTTTGGAAATATTGTTTGAAAATATTAGAGATTTCATAATCTTAGTTTAGAAACTCTATGCACTTGTACTTGCATGCTTTCAAATACAAGATACCTACTATGGTCCTTTGATTAAACCCATTTTAATCGTTAAATCATTAAATCATTTAATAATCTTTTAATGATTAAGAACCATTTAATTAGATTGTTAAGTTCATAGAAAGGTTTGTTAAAGCAAATATCACATACATGCTATCAACCAGAATAATATAAACAAAACAACATAGCAAATGTGCATAACCATAGCATCTAAAGTGGTCCACACTTGTTTGCCATCGCAAGTGTGGTCCATAGGCATTCCTAAGGGTCACAACAAAACATAGAAAGCTTCAAAAGCTCCCACTTGAAACCGCATCCAAAATGCTCCATGTTTCTCCTTTGTGCTTCCAATCCATACGTCTTCACATTACAAGATATAAGTCCTAATACAAGGTATGTAGTAAAATGAAAATGCACCTAATCTATTTATTACAAGCCAATAATAAAAAATACATTTTAAACAAAGCACAAATAATAAATATATACAACCCCATTGAATAAACAAATACAACCATTGCAATCATCCAACAACATAAGGCCAAAGGCTAGGTTATGCACCAATATAAACATTCATCATATCATCCAAAATATAACTATGAATCCCCTCAAAACCCATGAATTTTCAGCCAACATAAACTGAAAATTTCGGGTTTAAATATTGTCCAAACAACACAACATATCAACATACATATCTTTCAAGGTTTAATCACAAGCATGTGTAATATAACCTTGAAAGTTGGGGATTCAACAAAACAGAATATAGCAGCCCTTAAATGGTTAAAAAGTCCCATAAAAAACAATTATAAGGACAAGAACAAGCAAGCTATCCACATAACGGCTCTTGATGCCATTGAAGGGTTGTTGGAAGATAAAACCGAGTTTAACCTTTTAAACATTCAGAAAACGCAGCGGATATATATATATTTTTTAAAACATGATTTTAAAACTGAAATTCATGTTTTATGGTGACATATATATGAAAGAAACAAACCCAAAACAAAAGGATCATATATGTGAATAAGCAAGCTAGAACAATATGTTGAGGAACATAAAATCACAGCTACATGGAGCTGTGAACAACTACCTTTCACCAGCTAAAAATTGACCAAGAAAGAGTTGTATGATGCTTGTGATTCGGCCAAGGCTCCAAGGAAGGACCCCTCAAGCTTGTATACCCCAAGCTTGTGTGCAAACACTCTTCTTGTTAGGGAGATGAACACCCAAAACCAAAAGAAAACCCCCCAAAATATGTTGCTATTGCCGTGGACCTTGAGAGAGAAAGGAGAGTGTTTTGTTCAAGATTGCATGTAATGAGAGAGGTCAAAATGTTTGAGTGTATATCATGCTTTATGTGTATGTTCTCAAGAGAGAAAAGGGCAATGCCCTTTAAGTGGGGGGCCGAATCTTTTTAAGGGAAAGTTTTCCCTCTAAACCACACACATAATATATAAAACTAGTCATCTAATAATTATACAATTAACCATTTAATTGTATAAGTTATAAACCCCATTTATTATTTGATGTTATCTTACCTATTTAAATAACATTACAAATAATAATCATGAACAAAATATCCTAGTAAGTTGTTCCATCTCATATGCAACTTAATTAGAAAACCTATTTTCTAAATTTGATGTGGTTATTTAATTTCATGATCATATCATCAATTAAATAATTGTTTGTGTTTGCAAAGCTTGTTATTGGGTATACCCCGACTTGGATCATGACATACTAACCGCATCAATGTTCTATGTGTCTTGGGCATATAGAATCCAACAATAACATGCTCTTTACTAAGCATGAGTGCATTGCTCTCAGCCCGGGGTGGTCATTCCTTATGAGCATGTCCTACATAGAGCCTCTAGGAAGGGAAATTGTACAAGATGGATTTGCAAGAACATCTCCCTCTGGAGAGTTTCATGCTTTCCGTCTAAAGAAAATAGTGATGAGTCTTTCCTATGGCATAAAAGAATGTGCCATGTAACTTTAAGAACATGAATAAACTATAAAATAATTTGGTAACTGGAAGGCCTGAAAGAAGCAATAAGGTATCTCACAAACCTAAGGAAAGAAACTCCACACTACTCCCCTACACTTATTACATATGGATCTCTTTGGCCCCCCCAGTGTAATGAGTCTAGGAAGGACCTCATACTGTTTGGGCACAGATGACTTTACAAGATTCACTTGGTCTTTTTCCTTAGAACTAGGGATGAGAATCCTTAGATTTTGAAGAATTTCATTTTAAATATTAAGAATCAATTTGATCACAAGGTCAAAATCATAAGATATGATCAGGGAACTGAATTCAAGAACCAAATCCTTGATGCATTTTGTGATTAAAAAGGTATTTCAAGACAATATAGTGCTCCCAGGACTCCTCAATAGAATGGTGTTGCTGAGAGAAGAAACAGGACACTGATTGAAGCTGCAAGAACAATGCTGTCTGGCTCTAAGATGCCCATCACCTTCTGGGCAGAGGCAGTCAACATTGCATGCTATGTGTAAAACAAAGTATTAGTGGTGAAGACTCATGGTTAGACTCCTTATGAACTTTGGCATAAGAGGAAACCTTTCATTGGTTTTCTCAGGTCAGTTAGATGTTCTTGCACCATCTTGAATACCAAGGATCAAATTGGAAAATTTGCTGAGAAATCAGATGAAGTACACTTCATTGCATAATCTTCCCAAGCTAAGGCTTATAGAGTTTACAATCTCAAAACTAGAATTGTTGAGGAGTCGGTCAATGTGACTTTCAATAAACACACATGTGTGGCTAGTTCTGGTCCTGATTGGCTTTTTGATCTTGATTTAGTTACTACTACTGCTTTAAACAATCTTGCGAGACTTTTTCAGGATCTGCAAAAATTTACTAACAGGTGATCCTGATCGAATATTTGTGAGCTTAGAAGAGCTTCAAGCAACATATCTTCAGCTTCAGTTGGAACTACTTCTGCAAATGAAGTATCTATCAGTACACAAAGACGAACTCAGCTGATACATCTGGTATGTCTTCAAATTCCAGCTTAGAGGCTCCACAACTAGATAAAGATACTTCAAATACAGAAGACAATGATGGTGGTAGTGACAGTGATGGAGACTTTCTTGATTGTTGAACCACTCATAGATGACAACATCGTTGATGTCACACACTCCTTGGATCAAGTCCTTATTGAAAAGTGTGTTGATATGTGGGAGAACCTTCAAGACCAGATCTGAATTTCTCAATTTAGGTCTCACTCAACAACTTGTTGTGATCCCTCAGCTTAGGATCCACAAGTCTCATCCCACTACAAACATCACTGGAGATGTTGTCTCTGGGGTAAGAACAAGTGGACAAACCCATAAAGCAAATTTATGTCTTCATTCTTGTTTCTTGTCCCAGATAGAGCCAAAGAAATTTGATGAGGCTCTAAAGGATGGAAGCTGGGTTGAAGCTATACAAAAAGAGTTGCTTCAATTGAAAAGACAGAAAGTTTGGAACCTTTGTCCTCTTCCTCCTCGGAAGACTACCATGGGAATCAAATGGGTTTTTTAGGAACAAGAAGAATGATAGTGGCTTTATCATCAAGAATAAAGCTAGACTAGTTGTTTAAGGATACACACAAGAAGAAGGGATTGACTACACTCATGTCTTTGCCCCTATAACAAGATTAGAAGCTGTTAGGATATTCCTGACATTTGCTACATCCAAAAAGTTTAAGGCCTTTCAACTTGATATAAGTGTGCTTTTCTTTATGGAGTAATTGATGAAGAGGTGTATGTCAAACAACCACCTGGTTTTGCAGATCTTGATCATCCTGATTATGTCTGCAAGCTTGAAAACCCTCTTTATGGCTGCATCAGCCACCCAGGAAGTGGTATGAGACTCTATCTTAGAATCTTTGCAACATGGATTCAGAAGGGTATCATAGATGGAACTCTCTTCACCAAAGGACAGGAAATGAGATATTGCTAGTTCAAGTATATGTTGATGACATCTTCTTTGGTTTAACTAATCCAAGGCTCTGTAAAAACTTTGAGAAGCTGATGAAGGACAGATATGAAATGAGTGCCATGGGGGAACTCAATTCTTTCTGGGAATGAAGTGAAGCAAGTTGAAGATGGCATCTTCATTAGTCATTCAAAGTATGTTTAGGACATACTCAAAAGATTCAACATGACTGATTGTAAGATTGCAAAGACACCTAAAGCTAGAAACCACTCTCTTGGACCTGATCTTGAGGGGGAGTGTGTGGATGAACATCTCTTCAGGACTATGATTGGGTCTCTTATGTATCTTACAGCTAGCAGGCCTGATGTCATGTTTGCTATATGTATTTGTGCAAGATATCAAGCCAACCTTAAGTATCTCACCTTATTACTGTCAAAAGGATTCTAAGATATCTCAAAGGTGCTTCAACCACATGTCTTTAGTATCCTAAAAATTCTAACTTTAATCTGTATGCTTTTATGGATAGTGATTATGGTAGTTGCAACATGTCTGTAAAGTCTACATGTGGGGGATGTCAGTTTCTTGGTGAAAGGGTTGTTTCATGGCGATGCAAGAAACAATTTTGTGTCTCTGCCTCAGCTGGTGAAGCTGAATACATTGCTGCTACAACCTGTTATGCTCAAGTGCTTTGGATTCAAATCAATGCTTGACTATGGATTGAACTTCAAGGAGACTCCTATCCACATTGACAACAATAGTGCTATCTCTACATAGCAAAACTTGTGCAGCACTCAAGGATAAACACATAAATATCAGGTATCATTTAATTAGAGATAATTTCAAAAAGGGATTAATGAAACTAATCAAGTTCATACAAATGAACAATATGCTAATCTGTTTACAAAATCTTTTGATGAACAAAGATTTAAATATCTTGTATCAGCTATTGGGATGATAAACTTTGAGTATGTTTTTCTTAAAACTAATTCTTATTATTTTCTAAAATCTGTGTGTCCTAAGTTGTCTAGTCTATCATCTTCATAAGCTCCTATTTTCTTGGATTAAAACCTTTTGAAGATCTTCCTCAGCATGTTGAAAAATTTTGATTCTTCGGAAGATATGCATTTACCTTGGAACAACCTCATGCCATTAAAACAAATAACTGTCTAAATATTTACCTTGAGAAGAAATTTCTGAAATATCTTCTTAGCTTAAATACTCATCTAGACACTTACATGATTTCAAGGACCTCTTTCTTTCGAAGCAAAATTAACCCTCGGAAGCTTTAATCTTTTGAACAAAGAATACAAGTTTTAATTTACTTCCGAAGCAAATTTCTCAACATCCTCAGGAAATTCTTTTGAGGTCAAAATTTGGCTTCGAAAGCTTTTAATTAAAATTTCCAAAAACATTTTACCTTCAGAAGATTTTTGAATTCCAAGAAAACTACTTTTTGAGCATAAAAAGACTACCTTTTCAAAGGTGGGACCAATGTTTTGATTTCAAAGTTTATCCTTTTTCATTAACATTGTCTGAAATCCTTTTTATAAACTCAACGGTTCCCCCCTCTTCTATCATCTCCTTCTTTCTTCCAACCTAAAAACCCAAATTTCTCTCTAAACTTACTTTCTCCATTTGTCTTCATCCCTAAGCTCTCTCACAAATGGCTAACCTAAACCGAAAAAATGACCCGAACTTTTCCATGCAGTTACATAGGCAACACAATCAGGTTGCTCTGTTATACTCTGAGAAAGATCAACATTTCTCAGAGGTTTGCCTTTCCTTAGCTCTATCAAACTATTCCACCTCCCTTACCATTGATCCTATTGTCTATGAGGATTATCTACTCGACTTTTGGAAGACCTGCCAAGAGGTCATCATGGATGGGGAGAAGGCACTGTCTGCTATAATGCAGGGGAGAACAATCTTCATCACTCTAGCCATCATCAACATGCATCTTCAGCTGGATGATGAAGAAGGTGAGGTGTTCTTCCCAAACAAAGCTGTAAATCATTCCTTTGCGCAGATGGGATATGACGGAGACTTCTCTGTCAAAACCTTGAGGAAAGGAAAGGTCTCATCTATATGGAAATCCTGCTCCATGTGGTTATCCATAGTTTATCAATAAGCATGGTGGATGGGACCAGTTTCCTGAAGATCTCTCCTTCATTGTCCACGAATGGTCTACGGGGTCAAGTTTAGGTACTCGTAGTTTGTATATACAATTTGCTTGCTAACTTGGACTCCTTAGAGTATTACATGTTCCCTAGATATGTTCAACACATTCTTAACTGTGAACTGGGCTCACAGTTAAGGGGAACAGGTAATATTCTTTAATTGGGACAGATGAAGCTCGACATCTTTAAAATATTGAGAAAATCCACTATTGGCTTCTCTAGGGAAGAAACAACCCTTGTCCCAAAAATGTTAGAGCTCATTGCTCCAGGTGACAACTTTGCTACACCATCTAATGTTGAACCCGTACCTTCTAGTTCCCAACAACTTAAACAACCACAAATCACCCTCACCTACCAAAGAAAATCCAAACGAACCCCTACTTAGACTATTCAGTCTATGGTGGCCCCTATACACTTACCCACACAAGAAGAAGTGGTCACTAGAGCTCCCACTTCTCCTAAGAAGAAGACCACTCCATACCTTCAAGGATTAGTGCTGAGTTCCTCATGCTTAGCCTGATGAGCTCATAAGCCCAACTTCCTTAAGTCATCACTCTGGTCTCAACACTCAAGTGATCAACCTTCAAGGGAAAGTTACCACCCCCAACCTTTTTATCTAACCAACCTATCGCAAACCTTGATCCTACACTGATGAAGACTCAGGCTTTAGTGAGTATCATGAATCTCTCTTCTTTCCCCATACTAAAGGAGAGATGAGTACTCCTAAATTCACTGTGACTAGCCCACATTAGTCACCCCCTACTGAGGTGGACACTTCTGAACCTGTTCAGGATGTCCATATGGAAGAGGCTCTCATTTTTGAAAGTGTTTCATCATTAAGACCTCAACCATGGCAACTCATCCAATTGACATCTCAACTGAGAGTGCCAATGAGCATAGCAAATCCAGCAGCCAAGAACCTCACGCTGGTGGTGAGAGAGAGGACTCTAGTCCAATCATCTAATCCCCCAATGATTCTTCTGATGAAGATGAAGGGAATCCAAGACTAAAGGTGCAAAAACTATCTAAAACATGCACCAATTTAGTCTCAAAGGTAAGTCACCTTGAATCTCAGGTGACTACCTTACATAATAGGATCATGATCAGCAACTTGAGATTTCTTATCTTAAGGAAAAAGTAGTTGGGAGACCCTTAAGAAGAGCTCAACCAAGAACACAAGAACGTGTGGATGGAATTGAACTAACTCCTGGCTCACCTATGCAAGTGGGTGATGCTACCAAAAAGGGGGAGAAAGTCATTATAATCAAAGAAACTAGGAGCTCTTCAAGGAGTATGGACATTGAGGACTCACCATCCTCACTTGCAACTCTGCATACTTAGTAACTTCCTCATGTTCATATTGGTATGGACCAAATAGACAATTTCATTCAAAGTCTGTTTGAGGAAGGAATACCAAGGGCAATGTCATATCTACCGACTTCAAATCACATTATTGGGTGGAGGTATGACAACAACAGGAGCGCCCTAATCATCATAAGAGTTCAAAGGCACCAAGAGGTCTTCAACTTTCAGACCATGAACTTCTATGAAGGTCTGGATCTAGTCAACATGCCACTTGTCAATCCAAGCCAATCAAGAGAAGCTGACAGGTTGGCTCAAAGTATCCAAGATAGAATTAGTACAGAGTTTAGCTTCAAAAGGAGACTTAGGAAATCAGGCAATGCAATCGGTCAACTAGATGTTGAGGCAGACCCTAAGATTAGTTTCATAGGGGAAACCTTGACTGAAGGCCCAGTGGCACAACCTAAGAGCTCTGTCTCATCATCATTGTTAGGACCTGATATTTGAACAAAATACCTAGTGATTAGCGTGTAGACCTGATCAAATAGTGCGGAATCCTATTTAAGATTGGCGATCCAATCTGTGAGAACACACGAAGAATCAATCAAGAATTGAAACTAACGTTAGAAGTCGATTGGGAATTAATCTAATGTGTTCTATGAACTTGGAGAACGAATTGTGAGGCTTCTGGACGGCTAGGGTACGTCTGGAGTCGTAATTAATCAAAAGCTCTTTATTTTTCACGAATTGGGTTGTATTTATAGGTTAGTATTATTCATTCGTGCGACTGAACCATTAGTATGGTTCAGTCGTGCGATTGAACCATGCGGTTGATTCATTCGCACGATTTAGTATTCAGTTATGCGACTGAGTCAATCTCATGTTATAATCATACGACTGATCCAGTCTCCTGGTTCAGTCGTGCGACTGAGTCAATCTCATGTTATAATCATACGACTGATCCAGTCTCATGGTTCAGTCGTGCGACTGAGTCATTCGTATGAAGTTATTCATGCGTATGGTCCATTCGCATGGGCCACTCGCATGAGAACTTCATTCTGTTAAGTTTGAATGTATTAATTAATTAATATAACATTATGTGTAACACTTCAACAACCACAAATCTAATTAAGCAATTCAATGTC
>CM046447.1:74793618-74799367 GCA_025506515.1 Flaveria trinervia
GAAAGGGAGGTGTTTGATGCTGAAAATGACCGAGACTTCAAGATTAGAGATCCTCAAGCTTATATACCCCAAGCCCTTGAAGTAACACCACTCTTGCTAGGGAGAGCACAGCCAAAAAAACTCCAAAACCGAAAATCTCTTCTTCTTTCAGCTGCTTTGCGAGAAGTTTTGAGAGAGAGAAAGGTTTGTGTGGCTTACATGCATATGAGAGATGGATCAGATTTTTGAAGAGTGTGAGACTTGTTGAGTGTGTTTTGTTTTCAAAGAAAGAGGGCCAATCAAAAACCCAAGGGGCGGCCAAAAATTCAAGATTAAAAGGGTTTTCCCTCTTTAATCTAACACACAACACACTCTCTATAATAGCCCTTTTTGTCACACATTAAATAAGTCATCTACTAGACATATTTAAATGTGACATGTCTTCTCTAATTAAACACTTTAATTAAAGTATACTCTCATGTTATTTGTGTTATTTAACCTTTTAATAACAAATTAACAATAACCATCAACCAATTATCCTCATATTGTTCTATTTCATATGCAACTTATTTAGAAAACCCATTTTCTAATTGGTGTAAATATTTAATTGGATGATCATATCACCAATTAAATATTAATTGGTGTTTGCTAAGTTTGTTATTGGGTATAACCCGACTTGGATCATAACGTACTAACCGCATCAATATTCTATTTGTCTTGGGCACATAGAATCCAACAATCTCCCACATGCCAAGATTAATAGAAGATTGATGCAAGCAGTAAATACCGCCTAACAACGGTTTACTACCCTTAATAGCATTACTTATAGCCATTCCATAACATCATCCCTTTCAAGTACCCTACTTGAAATGATTTAGGTGAATCAATCATCTATCCTTTTGTTACAGATGTCATGTTAAATCCAAGAACACAAATGATCATTTCTTGTTGATTTAACTTATCAGGCCTTAGACATCTAACTCTCAACGAATCAGAGGAACAAATTCCATCTTGACTACATACGTTTCTCACAAACACCTCGTGTTATATCTGAACATACCCTTATGTTCTGTCCACTATTTTCGGACAGCGAAGAATTAGCTCAAGGTATAATACTTGGTGAATATCGAAACCCAATATGTATCTCAGGTCAGAGGATACCAAATGATATTCGCCTTTACTCAAATTTACTTATGATCAATCAATAAGATTCCATGTAGTAAAATTTGAGATGCGGGTTAGTCCAATATTTGTGTCCCACAATATCTATGAACCTTGGTAGCAACCCATTGCTCTATATTCATCCTATGAATATCAACCAATCAAAGTTCATAATAACCTTACTTTCATACTTGTTCCCACAAGTTGAACGACTACGGACAATTAGAGTAAACTTTTACTCATGGATTAAACATGCTAAATTGGAACATTAATTGAAACATTATAACCAATTAATTTTATTCAAATAAAAAGACTTCCACATATCCAAATACAAAATTTACAAATCAAATCCAATCACTAGAATATCGAAGTCCCATGGCACAAGTATGACCTTCATGCTTTGCCTTTTCAAGGAGCTTCGTGAGAGGATCCGCAATGTTTGAACCGTGTGAACTTTGCGAATACATATCTTTCCCATTTCAACATCATCTCGTATGTAGTTGAATCTCCGCACAATGTGCCTAGTCCTTTTGATGAGCATGAGGTTCCTTGATTTGAGCAATCGCACCCTTGTTATCACAAAAGATCTCTAGGGGGTCCTGAATGGAAGGCACAACCCCTAGATCTGTAATGAATTTCTTCAACCATGCAACTTCTTGAGCTGCTAATGAGGCGGCGACGTATTTAGATTCTGTAGTTGATAGAGCCACCACATCCTGCTTGGAGCTCTTCCAGAGACAGCTCCTCATTCAGAATGAAAATGTATCCCGATTGTGACCGTGAATCGTCACGATCGGTTTGGAAACTCACATCCGTGTAACCCTTTACAACGAGCTCCTTGTCACCAGATCCATAGATCAGGAACATATCTCTTGTCCTCCTTAGGTATTTAAGTATGTTCTTAACAGCCATCCATGACTGTTTCCAGGATTTTGCTGGTAACGGCTTGTCATGCTTAAGGCGCATGACACGTCCGGTCGAGTGCATATCATTGCATACATGATGGATCCAATAGCAGATGCGTATGGATTGCCTTCATTTTATCTTGCTCATCCTTTGAGCTAGGACATTGAGTCGTACTCAATATTGTTCCTCTTTGAATAGGTACGGTACCTTTCTTAGAGTTTTCCATTTTGAACCTTTTCAAGATCTTATCAATGTATGCACTTTGATTCAAACCAATCAACCGCCTTGATCTATCCCTATAGATCTTTATTCCCAGAATATAGGCGGCTTCACCAAGATCCTTAATGGAAAAAACACTTCCAAGCCAGGTTTTTACACCTTCCAAGGTTGGAATGTCATTTCCAAATAGTAGTATGTCATCAACATACAATATTAGGAAAGTTATTGTGCTCCCACTAGCCTTATTATACACACAAGCCTTATCAGCGTTTTTTATGAAGCCAAATTTCTTTACTTCCTCATCAAAACGGTGATTCCATAGTCTCGATGCTTGTTTCAATCCATAGATTGATTTCTTTAACTTGCATACTTTATTAGGATGTTTTGGATCGACAAAACCTTCAGGCTAAACTGTATAGACATCTTCCTCAAGATATCCATTTAGGAAAGCGGTTTTGACATCCATTTGCCAAATCTCATAATCATAATGAGCAGCTATGGCAAACAATATCCTTATAGACTTTAGCATCGCAACAGGTGAGAAGGTTTCATCATATCAACCCCTTGAGTTTGAGTGAAACCCTTTGCTACAAGTCTAGCTTTATAAGTATCCAAGTTTCCATGCATATCGGTTTTCTTCTTGAAAACCCACTTACTTCCAACTATCTTGGAGTTAAGAGGTGGTTCAACAAGTTCCCAAACTTGATTGTCATACATGGATTGCATCTCAACGTTCATGGCTTCAAGACATTTGTCACAATCCGAATTGGACACTGCATTATGGTATGTGGTTGGTTCATCTGAATCTACCACATAGCACCCATCCACGAAAAATCCGTTCTTTCAGGTGATTACTAGTTCTACCACTTCTGCGAACGTCTTGTGTGTATTGATCAACCCCTTGATCATCCTCAACATCCTCATGTTGAGTGCTAGTTTCAACCAAACGTGCATCGGGTTGTGGTTCTTGATCCTCTTCAAGATCCACTGTTCTACTGCTAGCTCTCTTCCATAAGGAATTTTGCTTCTAAGAACTCACCCTTTCTGGCAACAAACACCTTTTGTTCCAGTGGATCATAGAAATAATATCCCATAGAATCTCTAGGATATCCAACAAAGATACACTTGGTGGATCTGACTTCTAACTTGTTTGGGGTGGGAGTCTTAACATAAGCCTCACAACCCCAGTCCCTTAAGTATGATAGAGATGGAACCCTTCCATGCCATATCTCAAAAGTGTCCTTTCCACCTTTTTGGTTGGGGCCATATTTAGAATACGGGCTGCAGAGAGTAGACCGAAACCCCAAAATGATAGAGGTAATGAGCTTCTAGCCATCATAGATCGGACCATATCCAATAAGGTTCGATTTCTTCTCTCAGACACCCATTATGTTGTGGTGTTCCAGGTGGAGTGAGTTGTGAGACAATCCCACAACTCCTAAGATGATCTTGAAAGGCATCACTTAGGTATTCACCTCATCTATCGGTACGGAGAACTTTAATTGACTTGTTAAGTTGATTTTCTACGTCATTCTTGAAGATTTTGAACATTTCAAAAGCTTCATCTTTGTGCCTTAATAAGTACACATACCCATAGCGACTATAATCGTCGGTAAAGGTAATGAAGTATCTTTCACCAGTCCTAGTTGTTGTTTAAAAGGACCACATACATCCGAATGTATGATTCCTAATAAATCTTTTTCCCTTTCGTTACTACACTAAAGGGTGCCTTAGTCATCTTTCCTTGTAAATAAGATTCACAAACATCAAATGAATCATATTCATTTGTTTTTAAAGACCATTCTTTTGAAGTGTTTGTATACATTTCTTGTTTATATGACCAAGACGACAATGCCAAAGATAGGTATCACTCAAGTCCAACTTGAGTTTCTTGGTGTTAGTTTGGTACAATGAGCTATTTAAGTATTTTCATGAGCCAATTCATAAATACCATTAATGGGAATGGCTTTAAAATAGAACATACCATTTAAAGAAACATGAATATCATTTTCAATAAAGATAATACATATCCAAATTGTTTTAACAGGGCTACAGAGATAATATTCCTAGTCAAACTAGGAGCATACAAAACATTGTTCAAATCACTTCTAAACCATTGGAAGTTTCAAGATGTAGTCACCACGGACTTCAACTTGAACTTTAGCCCCATTGCCCATGTAGAGGCTTACATCCCCTTCTTGAAGTCACTACTTCTTTTGAACCCCTTAACAAATTGCAAATTTGAGTTCCACATCCGGTATCTAATACCCATGTGTTAGAGGATATCATGTTTAATCAATATGGATCATGTATATTGTACCTGAGGTCTGCCCGACATCCCTCTTTGCTTTCAACTCTTGGAGATGGACAGGACAATTCCTTGCCCAATGTCAATCTCCCCACACTTGAAGCATGGGTCATTGGTAGCAACCTTTTGCTTTTTCTCTTGTGGTTGGGTGGTTGGCACCCTTACCACCTTTCCCTTTCCCCCAAGCGGTCCCTGCCCTTGGCAACTTTTGCCTTGGGTGCGGGACGAGGCCTTTTATTGTTCCCACCTTCATTGATGGTGAGAACGGGTAAAACCCTTTTACCCATGGCCGCCTCGGCAGTTTTGAGCATTGAGTGAAGTTGACCAATGCTTTTGTCCCAAGCATTCATGTTGTAGTTCAACACGAATGTCTCGAACCTCTTGGTAAGGCCATTGAGGATCAAATCCGTGGCCAATTCCTTCGAGACGGGACAATAAGCCTCTCGAGGCGGTCAATGTGACTTTCATCTTAAGTACATAAGATGAAACAGATTGGTTGTCGTCCATACGACATGCATGGGGTGCTCGAACCGTTTCGAAGCGCTCAACCCTTGCTTGCTGTTGGAACGTTTCCTTCAGCTGGGTTATCATGTCGTAAGCTCCGTGGTGTTCATACTCCTTTTGGAGATCCGGAGTCATGCTCGCTAGCATGAGACAAGACACTTGGACGGAGTCCTCAGTGTACTTCAGCCATCGTTGCAGGCCACCTCATCATCCTCGCTAGGTTGATCGGGGGTAGGGTCGATAAAGTTGTTATGATTTAGACGTTCCTTTTGGAGGATCGCTCGTAGAGATTGTTGGACGCGGATGAGTTATCGGAATTATCATTATGTGAGGCCATCTACAAAATTAAACAAAGTTTCATTTTAGTATTTTCGATATTGCCAATTTTAATAATAATGCCTTTTAAGGCCATTTTTATATTAAAATCTTGAACCCAACATTACATTTAAATTGTGGTTAGGTGACCTTTATCCCACGATTTAAATTAATAAGGTGGTCAACGATTGACGTTGCAACCATTTGCAACTTCTAGATGTATGGGATCGACCTTTAAACATCATATGTAAAGTCGGCACGTTAATCCCATCAACACCATTTGGAAACCATATTGTAGGTGATCCTTTTAACATGGTTTGCAAATCAAGACATCCTATTTACACACACTGTGAGTTT